>WOGO01006679.1:0-11618 GCA_015342085.1 Leptinotarsa defecta | reverse complement strand
GAAGGCAAAAAACATTTTACAATTACTTTAGGAATATTGACTGCATCAGTCGTACCAACCATATCATTAAACTTAAAAACGTAAAATACAGTGATATGTAACCAAAAAGCAGCTCCGTACATTTTTTACCATTTTTATAAGAAAAATGTTGATTATTGAAGTGAGAAGTATCGAAGAAGGAGGAATAAGGTGTAAAGGTGATCTAGTGAATAAATTCTTGTGTTTTTAAATAGTTTATTTGGTGAAAAAGAAGGCTGAAAAGTTGCACTCTTATTCTCTCTGGTGAATATCCGTGAAACACTTGCCTTATCGCCTCTTCAGCATGAAATCTGGATGACATCATAAGAAGAAGCACCCATTTCTCTCACAAAATTGTGACTTCATGTCACGAATGAGTTCAATCTACTCATGTCTTCGATGACAGTACGTAATGACATTAATGCGCTCATTTGAATAAATCCCAGCTGCAAATCCATGAAGGTTAACTTTGCGAGTATGGAGATTGGTTTCGTCAACATGTAAGCTTTATCTGTAACATACCTTTCAATGAAGGCTATTGCAACATCATTTATCCGAATTATAATAATTCAAACAAAAAAATTGTCAGAGATTTTCTATTGAATGGCGGGTGGTATAAGCTCGATAAAATGGTGGAGGAGAGAGAATTGAAGTTTGAAAATTCATAGCTATATTTTATGCCAGCCCTCTAGGAAATACCTTGGTATATACTTTCAAATTATACTCAACTGATACTTTGATACGAATGATGTAACTTTTCTGTCAGACAAAAATTATCTAAATTAGAGTTGTATACCGAGCAATTACCACAACTTCGCCAATATAGGACCGACGACATCCTCGAGGATGTGGTGCACCAACTTCAATGCAATTCTCCATTCGAATAGAAACCGAACTGATCAAAAGTCAAGGTATTTTGAATCTTCATGTTATTCATTGAGAAAAAATCTACCATGATACATAAATATTTTTATTATGAAAAAAGGTTGGTTGGGAAACAGGATCAATTTTTTCTCAAAAAAGCAGTTGTTTACTTGATGAAGTTTCGAATTCAATTGAATTCTTCTTCAGGGCTCTTTAACAATGACAATAACAATGAATGTTCATAAACATACCTTTCACAAAACTTATACGATTATTATCGTTTCAATTTCTCAAGAAATTCACCATTTTACTATTTTAAAAACCATCAGACATTTCAGATACATATTTAAAAAAATAAAAAACATTGCAACAACCGAATTTCCGAGACAACACCAACACAAAACGACATGAAAAAAACGAATGGCTTCAACTGTGATTCTGATAAGATCGTGTCTGTTTTTCAATCAATGGCGGAAAGAAAAAGAATGAAAAAGGGTAAATTATTGAGGTATTTCACTTATCAAATTAAAGTATGCAGTATTAAGGCCATCGACATATCTTCTAGTGCTAACCCTATCGCATTTGAGGATATATATCATTTCGCTCAAAAGTCTTTTGGATCATTATGTTTCAACATCCAGAATAGTTGGATGATCAAAATCAAAAATATGTCGATATTCTTTTTCATGTTCAACGAGAGCTGGTCATGGCAGAACTACAAAATATACCTATGCATTAAAAAGTTGTAATTTTCATTGCCTGTTTTCAAAAGATATGTTGACGATATTGTTACTTCCATTTCAAAAAATAAAAAAACTGAAATTTTAGACACTTTTAATACTTTGCATCCAAAACCGAAATTCACACTAGAAATGGAAGAAAACAATTCGTTAGCATTTTCAGATACTAAAATAATCAAAGACGCAAACCGAATTTTGAAGGTAGACTGGTATCGCGAATCAACTTTTTCTGATAGATTTTTAAATTATTTTTCAAAACATAATTTTCAGAGTAAAATCAACATAATTGGAAATTTGAAATCAAGAGCAATTGCTATTTCCAAAATTCTGAATTCCATAACAAAAATCTCCAATCAATTGAGTATTATCTAGTGAAAAATAATTTTTCTGGAGCTCTTATCAGAAAAATAATTAAAGAAAGACGTTTCTTCATCCAAAATACAGGGGTGGAACCCAAATATAAAAAAATTCCATTTGTAGAGAATTTATCTGATGAATTGAAATGCTGCTGAGTACCGAACAAATCAAAGTGGCCTTTTCAAATGAAAATACAGTTGGAAAGCATTTTTTCTCAAAACAAAATTACCACAAGAAATACAATCTAATATAGTCTACAAAATACAGTATCTTAAAACGAGTTTCAGAACACATAAGGCATTCTAAGAAACTGAATATAAAAATCCCCACGGCTCTCGTTCAAAATGAAAAAAAATATGGACACATTTTTGATTTTGATCAACCAACTATTCTAGATGTTCAACCATATTTATCCGAAAGACTTTTGAGCGAAATGATAGGTATATATCCTCAAACGCGATAGTGTTAACACTAGAAGAGATGTCGATGGACTTACTTAATACTGCATATTTAAATTTGATGAGTAAAATACCTCAATAATTTACTCTTTTTTCATTATTTTTCTTTCCGCCATTGATTAAAAAACAGACACCACTTTATTAGAATCACAGATGAAGCCAATCGTTTGTTTCATATCGTGTTGTGTTGGTGTCGTCTCGGAAATTTGGTTATTGCAATTTTTTTTTATTTTTTAAAAATATGTATCTAATATGTCTGATAGTTTCCAAAATAGTAATATCATCAACACGAAAAAACTACTTTTCGGTGAGTAATTTAATTATGAACTAATTTTGTCTTGAGAAATTGAAACGATAATAATCGTATAAGTTTTGGGGAAGGTATGTTAATGAAAATTCATTGTTACAGAGCCCTGAAGAAGAGTTAAATTAAATTCGAAACATCAGCAAGAAAACAATTGTTTTTTTTAGAAAAAATAGATCCTGTTACCCAACCAACCTACTTCCAGAAAAATTATGGATAACTAAACTATATAGTTAACTGAATATTTTTATTTTATTTCTTCAAATATAAAGAAATGAACTTTAAATGTTCAAGCCAGTTTCGGATATACCTACACAGTAGGTTGAATGGACTGACGCCTATCAGAAAACAACTACTCCCCTGGATAATACCACGAAGGGCGTTGGATTATATCCGACAGGCGTTAGTGCAGGAATCTTCACAGAAAATGTCCTGCATATGCAATTGGCAATATGCAACTGAAAGAGTCGACCTTCAATTTTGGAACGGGCACACTTGCAGACCGGCATGAGATATTTCAGTTTTTATTGAAAAAGTGAAAAATGTGCATGCCCAACATGAAATAACGTACTACGAAACCTTCATTCCGAACAGTTGCAGAAAATTCATTAGACCTATTAATTTGCCGTCATAGTTTTATTGAAGACAGAATTTCAGATGTATGAATATTGAATGAAAAAAATGTTCAAAAAAGGTTACAAATGTTTCATTGAAGAGCGAAAATTTAATAATACTATATTGTCTCTTCACATTAATTATAAAAACTATTTCAAAATAAGATCGAAGACATTTCTATTAACTTCCAGGCATTTATGAACTCTCTATTCGCATCCAGGGTATTGGATGATAGTTTCTAGTTATAGTTCATGAGTATCATGAAAATTGAGAAATACAACTCCTTATGTTTTTAATCACTTGTATTTGTGACTAACGTTACTGCAGTTTTGTCCTATACAGACATTTTCAAATGAAAACAATAAACAATATTATTTTCATTTTCGCCGATTAGTCTCCTATGGACTATTACGTATGGGGACACAATTAATAATATTGTACAAGCAGATCCTTCAACAAAAGAGAAGAATAGGGTATACACATTTTATAAACATTCAACGCCCTAGATGCCAATGAAATCAGTCGAACTAAAAATAACAGTTTGATGAAGAGAGTTAGTAAATGCCTAGAAATTACTGGAAAAATGCCTTCGAATGTTTTATAGGAAGAGACAATGGAATATTATAGAATGGAAACCATACCGGCAAATTGATAACTCTAATAAACTATAAGTAACTGTTCGAAATGAAGGTATCATAGCCCGTAGTTTTATAGTGGTCATGCACATGTATAATTTTTTCAAGAAAAACTTGAATTATTAATTTTTGATATGCAAATGAGTCAAAATCATTTCGGAATTTCAAAACTATTCTAAAATACACGGTGTTTTGGAACTGCGTTTTGCCCCATCGTGGCACGAGTGATCCCGCTTAAGTTGACAATCTCATTAAGACTGCGGAAGCAATTATTTGCCTTCATACGGCTCTGCTGAGCCCCCATTGTTGGTTTCCTTGCTCGTTCTCCTTGTACGTGAGGTGATGGAGGCAGCGGTGGTGATCCTTGGACCGGCTGAATTCTCTTGCGCTCCTAGGGGTTGTTCTTGGGAGCTGGTGCAAAGCTCCTATCTGACACTAGTATATAGGACAGATGGAACATTTCACTTGAGAAAATTAAGGGTGATATATCTATTCGTTACGACCCCGTATATTGGACATATCTCAGTCCTTAAATATACACGGCCGCCACGTCGAGCTTGCTCTCAGTGCGGAGATTACCCTCAATTTCCTCAATTTCAAGAGCAAAGTCCAACCCTCTAAAGACAAAAGCATGGGTCTCGTTCTCCAGAAGGGTGTACGTGTGAAATTCTGCTTTACCTTCCTTTGTCATTGATTGACATCTACTGTTCTTGCTAATGATGGATTTTTCCACAGGCGGCGTTTTCCTCGCGACCCTCTTGGGGATCACAAATTCATCTTGTGTGTGTTTAGAAGGGAAAGTCCTGCATCTTATTCCTTTTATTGTCTCTTCTGGCCTCTGATGATTCAGTTTTCCTCTTTGGGTCTCTTCGGGCGATATGAATAGCGCTGCTGCCTTTTCCAGCCTCTCAATCCTCTTCTGTTCTTCCGGACGTAGAAGTTATGATAATATTTCCTGACCATCTCCATCTGACTTTCCCTCATGATTGCGCGGGGAAAGTCTTTCAGGGAGGGGTCAAAATGAATTTTAGCGTTGAGATAGATTTTTACTTTCTCATTGACATTTCTCATTGACATCATTTAATTTTCCTTTCTAACTCAAAATATGATTTGTAAGGAATTTCGCAAATAGTTGGCGTTATGAGGGAGGACTAAGGAGGCCTTCTCGTTCTCCATCTTTATATTTTTCTGGGTGTTGAGTCGGTCTCTTCATCACTCGAAGTTATAGCTGTTTCTGTTATGTTATTGTTTCTGATGAATGGGGGCTGCATCTTGTTTGAAACATCAGCATTTTTTATTCCACTTTCGCTTTCATAACCACCTATTGCCGTTTCGGCCGATTTGCAGGGCTGCATTTCGTGCCCATTATGTGGCTTCGACTCGCCCCCTACTGACTGACCGTCGCTATTCCTCTGGTCTATGTCCATTTCGAGGGTGTGTATATGGTTACTTTTATTATCTTTCATATTTGGGTCAGGGATGAGTGAAATCACCCTACTCTTTCTAGATAAACTCGGTTGGGCTTTGGAAAACGTAGGAGTATTGAAATTATTCACCAGTGTTTGGATAACGAAGACGTTGTGAAGTAACTTGTTTGAAATCTTTTTAATTCTATTTTTTACTTTTTTATTCACTTTTACTCTGTGGTCATTTTATTTTGCATTACGTTTTATTGCTGAATATGATTGATATTTCAGCTATTTATTCCAATTTTATCTGTTCTTCCATAGATTTCCAATCATAGTAGAATCATATTAGGCAATGGAAGTCCGAACTAATGAAATATATATTCCTCGTTGTACAGCAATCAGCGTTTCTCAACAAAACTTTTTTTATTCATAGGTTCGGTTATGTCAGGTCCAAAGTGAGTGGTTTTATTCGATCCACAAGGTATGTGCTCTGCTGTTTCATCATTTTCCAAACAAAGGCGACACACACTGTAATCCGACAGTCCGAGTCTCTGCATATGATGATTCAAATGACAGTGCCCTGTAAGAAGGTCTACTGTAGTCCAACAACTGTTGGTATCAAGCTTCGAAAGGTGATCCTGGAAGATTCTGCCAGAAGTCCATAAATCTTCTTTCCATCCAGATATTCAATCTTTGTTTGGCAAAGCCTAAAGCTATGCCAATGACAGGTTATGATCCGATGATTTGAAGGAATGTTAGTGAAAACTTGTCTATGTTAGACATGAAAAAAAAAATGAAATACACATATTTTTGTATCTGTCTCAGTTTTTTCAAGACGCAAAAATCCATATTTCCCGATTTTCCTAGTTTCAGTTACATGTCTTTGGGTACATTTTAAAGTTCTCAGACCCAAATGTAATCACTAGAGTGACTTTTATTAGTATTCAGTTCAGAATGATGCATTCCCCATATTTATGTATTTGCACGAAATCGTTTATGTAGGAACTTTTTTTTGCCAACAGTTGATCCCACCTTTCCTTTTATTTTTCGAAAGCCTGAGACCGAAAGTTTTCACTACCATTTTTGGAAATCTTCTTCAGCTGTGTAGCGGAATTGTTATAGAATGACGAATTATGACTCCTAATAATGTGAGGGAATATTTAAAAAATCAATTGAATTTTTGTAAGGCAATTGTGTAGGTAATTATTTGGTAATTGTCTTCCACTATTGTTTCCATTGTCTATTGCGAATTTTTCCATTTCCCTCAGTAAGAGAAACGAAAGTAAATGTTGTTTTTCTCATAAATAGAAATTTCCATATAGAATTTGTCAATAACAATTTACGTATTCCAAAAACACTTTACTTTGAGATTTTCCCTAAATGATTTCACAAAAACACAATACATGTCCGCCATACAATGGCTTCTTGGGACGTGTCTTTACTAACTAGTTAGACATGGTAAAGATACGCCTGAAGAAGCCATTGTATGGCGAAAAACGTGTTGCGTTTTTTTAAATTCGTTTATTGAAAATCTCATAATAAAGTGTTTTTTGAATACGTTAGTTATGGGCTTTCATTAAGTATCGGCCAATTTCATCGTATATAATAACAATTCAATTGATTACAGAAATTACAGAAGTGATTAAGGAATAGGAGACCTCTCACTTGACCCCCATGCTATTAAAGAAAATATATTAAGGAGTAGCTACTGCCTGCAAATGAGTGAAGTTTCTGTTATGCTTTTTATACCAAAATTGAACCCACTGGAAGCAAAAATTGTCCTGATTATCGAAATTCATAAACACCCGTTCGTTTCTGACGTATACGAAAAGTTATGTTTCTGCCGGAGCGCCATGTATATGATTCCCTAATAGAAATCTCGGTAACAGCATTGACTTCAAGAAAGTCTTAAAAAAGAGGGAGTTTATGAGATGTTCGGTTTTGTCCAGGAATAATTTGTAAATTTCTTCAAAATTTACTACAAATTGAAAATAAGATTATTTTTTTCCGTTAATTTCATCTATTCATTCTCAGGTTCTATACAAAATTTGATATCGGTTTTGATAAAAATGCACCGTCATGGTCATTTGTTAAGCTACATTACATTCTAATCTTTCACCATATCAGAAAAATTGTATACAAAGTATATATACTTATTGAAGGGCTCGTTTAATATACTATCAGGCAAGTGATGGGTGAATTCGAATAAGTCATTCAGTAATAACTATATCTCGAAGAAGAATCGCGTGAACTAACCTAATTTTCACATGACGATACTAAAAAGACCAAGCGAAGTTCACTGAGAAATAAATAATCAACCCCCTACTATAGTTTCCATTTACATTCCAAAGAGCTTTTATCGCGCTTGTACACTTTGAGTTGCACATCGCAGGCCATGAAGTTTGAATTTACGTGGCATCAGTTGCGTATTGGTCAATTCTGTTCGGACAGCTCTACCTACGAGGTTCAAGTCGGTTGATTGGTGACACGATGTTGACTTCACAACAAAAGTTTTCATCGATCGGATATTGAATATTAAATATTGTTTGACGTTTATTCTTCCAGTTGGACAGTGAAGAAGAAGTTAGAGCTAGTGAGTCCATACTTTTATTAAATTTTCATTTCGGTTTGGAGTATGGGAAATTTTTGAGTACACAGGGTGAGAAGTCGATTGAAATAGATAATATTGATTTTTTCACAGTTCCACATTGGAATTGATCTCTCATTTTATCTGGATTACGTTGTTGATTATCAACTAACACTGATGCCTATTTGATGCTTCAACAAAAAAAAATGTTATTTATATTTTTATTGAAAGACTGAATATCTGGTAAATGTCAACTGATATTATAAAAAAAGAAAAGAGTTTTTGTGTGTTTATTTGTTAATAACAAATTCGATTAGTACTTGATGATTTTAAAAACTCTGTCACCTGTTGAAACTTGATTTATGTTAGGCGGTTCGCTAATAATGAATAATAAAGAAAGGGATTGATATTTTGATTACATACAAGTTCAAAACGAACACTATTTGAAATTTTTGAATTAACTCAAATAATCGAATCGAATATTTCAGAAGATATTATCAAAAATCGAAGGAATTCAATTCATGAATGATGTGTGATATTGAATTGAATATAAATATTCTATTTTACTGTTGATCTGATTGCATAATTCATCATTTAAAAATAATTATCATCGCGACAATAATTTTCTCCAATCTACTCCCAATATCACTTTATTGAAATAATTATTTACGTGGATGAGCTCAAAACTAATTTGAAATTTTCCCTCCAACAATTGATTTTTTCTTTATCTTGAATGTTCCTGTATTTTTTATCTGCGTTCTGTGTTAGCTCCTTGACTTGATTACAGTTCGATTACTAATTGTAGATCAGTAATACTAACACTCTCAATATACATTCCACTTTCCATGGGATTTGAGAGCTTCTTTTGTCTCATTCTGGTTCATTCGACCAATAGAGGTGGATACTTCATTATTTCCTGGTGATTTTCAATAAATATTGAATTTCAAAAAGTGAGAGACAAAAAAGAAATCAATGCCTGTATTTACTAAATGAAAATTCAATAATGATGAGATATCATTTAGTATATTCTTTCTAATTTCATTCTTTTTTCGAACTGTGTCAGCATTTCAATATTACCAAATTATCATTTCAATCACATTAAAAATCTATAATACAGTAATACAAATATTTATTTAAATATCTTCAGCTCGTTAAGTCTATATGGTCTGTAGACTGCACCATTGATATTTGAATTGTTGGAAAAATAAAATGAAGATGGAAAAAAGGTGGAAGAAAGTGAATTATATTTCAAAAATCATCAATAAGAGTCAAAAAAATAAATACATTTTCAATGTTTATAAAGACGGAGTTACAGTTTATAATCTAAAAAAAACTCCGACTCCAGGATTGACAAATTTTGTATTTATCGTGTGACAAGATGTGTTTGAAAAAGTAATACAATTGCAGATACATGTTTTTTGTTCATTGGTCACAATAAACACCGTGAGTCATTCCGGATATACAGGGCGTTGAAATTTCAGAACAAAAATTCTCTTTACGTTTTGGCTCCCGTAAATCAAATTAATGATTGGAACTTCACCGATCGATTAATAGCTGGCGAAAGTTTCTTCAGGTGCATTTGACCCAGTGCTCTACTAGTGGCGTACCAACACGCCATTGGCCAATTGTTGAAAACTCTGATTTTTCAAACTTTCTATTCAACCCAATGAATGAACATTGACAGTGAAAAAAGTAGCTTTCTGAAAAAAATCAGGTATTTTATTTTAATTTTATGTCGAAAAAATGATGGTCAAAATAAACGAAATTTGATTTTATCATCCTCTCATTCCATTATTCTTCGGAAAATTGTTTTGTTCGACAATATTCTTTTGGTTGATCAATGCAAGTCTATGCTTGGGTTCTCAACAAAAAAAAATAGATGTTAAGCCTATCCAAATGTAATTATTATGCTTGAAAACACAATTTCATACTGAATACACTTTGTAATTATCTCACTTATTGAACTTATTACACACTATTACGAGGCCACTTTCTTCACTTGTCCAAACTGTATCCTGTATATACCACATGCGAACATTTTTCTGTGTTCATCGATGAATTCTAGTATTTTCGTGTTCTAATTCAATTCACTCGTTATTTAAGCCGGGACGTCATGGACGCTACATATTACGACGATAACTTGGTCATAGTCAATATTTATATTTCACATGGTATTGAACAAGAAATGTGAAAAAAAAGTTTTTCCAAAATCTTACGAGTACGTTCATTGAATTCTGAGGAGACGGCGCTATATAAACTTTTCCAAATGAAAGAACTAGTCTTGTGACACCTCGATTGATAGGTATTTCTATCCTCTTCCAAAACTGTTTCATTTCTAGAAATCGAATTAGCCTTTCTTGAATGATTGACAGTTTTATATTTATCGTAAGAATCTACAAACAAAATATAAATATAAATTCAAGAAAAAGTATAGTCATAACTCAAATCAGTTTATTTGAATAAGAATTAAAAATGTTCACCATTCTCTTTCTGACAATACTGTGCAAGCACTGATGTTACTATTCGCAAAGATGAGGTACCTCTTCATATAGTAATAGTAAATAAGAATACTAGCAATAACAAAATACTAGTGATTAATTTAGTAACCCTCATCATGCTAGATAATGATTCGTCTAGGTGCATACAAAAACATTAGGTCTAAGAAGTATTTTGTCATCACCTGTTGATGCTAACCTGGTTAAAAAAACGTGCGTCGAGAGACGCATTCTGGTGAGAGTGGACCGTTTACAATCAATGAATTGGCGTGAGTTCTGTATAAAATTTTTTAATTGATATTTATCGATTATTTGCAGATTCTTAAAATAATTATAAAATTGCTAATTATCTAGGAACGATTGACACAATTTCCAAAAATAAAAATTAGTGCTCTCTCGGAGACAGGTCTTTCTTGTCAATGATACTTTTATACGTAAATTCTGGCTTATTGTCTCGTTGGAAAGTTGGGGAAGGGAGAGGATTTTTTTCGTCTGTACTCCACAGAATGAAATAATCAGGCCAGCTTTCTAAATTATCGTCAGAAAAAAGAGTTAGTTAAATAAGACCACCCTGTTGATTCGATATCAAGGACTTTATGTGTCGTCATTCCTCAAAATAATAAAATAATAATTTGCTGAAAAAGCAAATGCGTCACTGGAATCAATGTAGTCGCCCCGGAGCGCCAATTAATTTTTATTGTTGTTTTTATTTTTATCGCTGTTGTTTAATAATTACATTTCAAATAATTTTCATGACTATCATATTCCAATTTGAAATATGTTGTGAAATCATTTGGATGAATTTATTCTGGAAAAATATCTATATACAGGGTGTTTCAAATTTGATCCTCACCATTGAGATCTCGAAAACTATGAGAGATATACGAAGATGGTTAAATTAGTACAAAGTTGCGGATTTACCTGTCGTACAATATGATATACAATATGCCACTTTTTCTATGCTGCATAATAGTGTTTACAGATTTGTTATCCGACGTTTTGTCTTCGTCACCATAATCAATTTTTTTTTGGGCGCTACATTGGATTTTTTTTGTTTTGGATAGAACCAGATTTTACCTTTTCAATGATGTATCATAAGTTATCATTCATTTTCGAAAAATTGGTGATATTGGAAT
>WOGO01006678.1:0-11618 GCA_015342085.1 Leptinotarsa defecta | reverse complement strand
AACTATAAACTACTCAAGAACTTAAAATACTTTCGCCCATGCATAAGGAAAACCTTTTTTTGGCCGCTTCGTATTTATTTACCACAATTCACTGTTAGCAATAGTTCAATTCAAACTCTACTTGTATATTTGGTGAATAATTTGTATAGTATTATTGTGGACAGTTTCAACCTGAAGGTAAATTAAGTGCCTGTGAGATATTCGACTCCATATGCCTAGTTGATTGAAATTCCAACAGGTATAAGAAAGAGACTCTGTAATTTGCCTGGTATTCACCGATTTTCTGAAAACTGGAAAGAAAATCTATGTTTTGCAATTTTCCTTAAACAATCTGTTAGCTCGTTGAAAGTTGTTTCTGGGTTAGAATTTCCAGATTCTATTCTCGATCTCATGATTGGTTTATTGTGGTAGCTCATAAACTGTTCAGCAAGTTCGACTGCACCGCGAGTACAATCTGAAAAAAAATTTATATTGGTTAATGTCTTTGCTCAAAGAAAACTTGGAATTAGGATTGAATTGGTTTGGTAGATCCTTCTTATTGCTAGTAGCTGTGGTTGAGGATGGGTAACTCGGAGTCTATGTTGTTGTTTGGCTCAAGTGTGTCATAGTTTTTTTAAGAAAATATTCTCTTCAATAACTCAAATAATTCAGATAATATGGAAATGATTTCAAAGAGTGAGTAGACATACGGTAGTCGGTTGGTGAGTGAGTTTCCAATCATGAAACTACGCACTGTGTGTTGTTGGTTCGATCCCAAATCTCGGACGAAGCGTAATCACTACGGATGGTTTTATCGGCACTAGAAATCACACGTTAAAATACAGTGTACAGTTGCAATTTGAGTTACTGAATGAAATTGTAAGCGTTGATTAGGCGTACAACTTATTTACTATTGAATCAAATTAACCAAAAGAACAATTTGTTCAGTCTCGACTTACAGTGTAGGTTAGTCGTGACTGGCCTGAACTAATTGTTATTTTATTCAATTTGATTTACAGCCAGTCTTCAAGTATGCCCACTGAATATATGTGAATATTTATCACTAGCTTCTGCCCGATAATTCGTCTACCTGGACTTTAGAATCTGAGAAAGAAATGAAGTAGAAAAGGAATATTGTTTATAGAAGTATCTCAACCTAAAATATATGTAACAACGAATAATAGAAATTTTGTTAATCTACCAAATCAAATATCGACTCACTTAGTTCTTATACTTTCCATTTTTTCTCTGGACTCGATTCTGAAGTCTATTCATACGAATTTGAGGGCCGAATATATATTATAATATTAGTAAGATGGTATTGAATGAGTTGATAACAGATTTATTATGATTTTTGGTTATACTTGTTACTTTTACTGGTACTGTTTTCATCTGTTCTGGTTATAAACTATCTCAGTGCTAAATTTCATTAAATTCCGTTTAGCCGTTTCCCCATAATTGAATGAAAAACCTTATATAAGTTTTGCTACTCCAAATTTCTTCCTATTTTTCTGAATATTTCATGAAATTATTCTCATGAATGTCATTATAACAGAAGACATTTTATGTTAATTCATTCTTCTGAGACGAATACTGTAATTTACACTTGTTCGGGGATCTTGACTATATGTTTTACCTATAACGAGTATTGTTATTGTTATAGGAAGTCATAAAATTATACTACCTCATTCTGAAGATATTCGTGTACATGATTTAATTGTTACTGCTAATGTCTCAATTTGGTCCAAGTAGAAACGAATATTACCTACGAAGGAAAATTGGTATACAGTGTGTATTTCAAAGAAACAATCTCAAAAAGATTCCTATATTTAAAAAGACTCGTTTGGGGGAAAATCCTTAAAAAATACTTTCTCCGTTATATCTTACCCTACTTTGATGTTTGAACAGATCAGCAAAATCCAAATACGTGTTTTGAATTTATGAATGGAAAGAGAACGAAGTGAACGTTGAAACAAATTTGTAATGAAGATTTTGATATCCTGTATTGAAGTATAACATAAAGATTGGTATGAAACATATATATTTATTTTGGAACAAGTTATTTTTTATGACATTTTCTGCGATTATTTGCCTTCCATAATCTTTTATGGATAGAAAACACTACTTAATGGGGGAAATAATTAGGAAAAGTCCATGACATCTCCTCTTACGAAGGCGCCATCCATGGGATCGACAGAGAAGTCGCTTCGACATCCACTGACGTTAGTAATCGTCCTCTGTCTTTTACTGCATCTTCCACTGCAAGGCAATTAGTTGGCAACCAGGGTCCAAACACAATCCATTTGTATGTCAACACCAGACAGCGCTGTATCAACCAGCAATAGGTCTCATCAGTGGTGCAAGGCTGAACCACAAATGCGCTGCTGATTCTCAACAACAGTTAGTGTTGTTATAAACATTATCATTTGAGACATTATCATTATATATTGAAGAAGCGACCCGCTCCGGCTCCCCACGATGGCAATTCTGAAACTAAATATAAATTCACCCACCGAAAAGGTAATTTCATTTTATGAACGCGCCTTTTTCCCTCGCGGCTGGTGCTCCAATTGAGGTATTCAAAAATTCCTTCTTATTGCATATCTACACTATGAAACAAACCTACATATACAATTTCAGCCTCAGAAAATCAGCGGTATAAAAATAATGATGAAAAGGTAATTTCCATATGTAAACGCATTCCTTTCACACTCACTGTGGCCGCTCCAGTAGGAATATTCGAAAATCCTTTTCAAGTAATTATCAGAGTCCTAAGAAGCACCTATATACCAAATTTCAGTTTTCTACGACTCACCACTATGAAAAACAGATATGAATAAGTGTTAAGTGACTATGCTTAGAAGAGGTGAATAAAAGAAATGGTGCTTTTGAAATCACCTTATTCGAATGAAAAAAGACTTATTAACGCAAACGGAGAAGGACACAAATACCCCATATAATAATAATAATCGTCTTTATTATTTCCTCATTCAAAAAAATACAATAAATATTAGAAATCAAAGTTCATATATAGTTCATATTTTCTGAATATTTTCTGTAGAAAATATTCTTCCACTCAACTATTCATAGTATTTCATTTAGGTGCTAGGAAATGCACATCAGAAGGTAAAACCCCATCAACTCGTACCATTGTCAAATTCTGAGGGTTTTTCTTCGTATGAGAACGATAGCTGGTTGATAACAAATCCATTTGAATTTATTTTTTACTCATGCTGAAGGTTCCATGTATCTGAGTTATCAGCATGAATAATAGATGGTTCTTTCTCTAGTTGAACTTCAAATTGATTTATTTCATCATTCCATCAATTGCTAACATTAGTTGCCTCCTTTTGAAACCCATCTCTCACACTTATCTCGTCATTCCATTTGGATTCCAATACATCGACTACGGAGTCACATCTTCACCGGCAGCAGGAGGTTGCATAGCTCAATGAGGATCTAGAAGTGAAAGTGATCTAGTTCATTTCAAAACCCAGGCAAATCAGGTCAGACAATTTCACTTTCTGCTTCGATAGGTTTGTTGGGGGTTAAATTAGACACCAATATGTCTTGGTACAATCATGTCACTGGAATTGCAAAAACTGCTTCTCAAAAGCTCGGAACACTTTTCTGAAACACACCTCAGCAACTTTTGATGCTTTATAAAACTTAGATTAGACCTTCTTTGGAGTATTGTTCTCATGTATGGAGGTCTACCCCCATACAGACCCTGAAGTTGCTGGTGTCCATTCAGAAAAGAGCCATCCGCCTGATTGGAGACACGAACATCACTTGCAACCTTGATTGCCTGGAACATTAGATTTGTCTCTCTTCTATAGATACTTTGACGGGTGGTATTCAAGTGACTTGGCACATTTGATTCCACCAAGAGTGGTATATACCTACCAGAAATACGCGACGGACTGTGGCTGCTCATTGTTTTGAGGTTCAACTCAGTACACCTCGAACTTCACCGGTTGAGAACTCTTTCATCTGAGGAACTGCTTTTATGTGGAATAAACTTTCTGGATTTAACCTATAGCGATTCATATCCAATGTGAATTGTTACTTTCGCACAGGCACCGCTCTGGGAGTGCTTTAAGGATTTTTCTGTAGTGCTTGTATTTTGTTCTTGAAGAATAGATATGAAGCCATGATACAAAAGCAGGAACATCTCGCTTAGAGGCGATATATTCGAAGGAGTGGTAACGGCGTCACAATAATGTTTTATTGAATCTATCATCATTCATTCAAGTTGACTTTTTGAACCTTTTGATTCTCTCCTGCAATGGAAGTTCGACATTCAATAAAAAACATTATCAAATACATTTGGGATGATGAAAAAATGCACTTGCATCATCAATAAAATAACACATGCTTTGAAAAAACATTATTTGTTTCTGCATGTGGAAAAGTAAGACAAAAATATTAACGGTTGCGTTTAATCTGCAAGAACTCTTTCGTCGAAGAGAAATAGCTGAACAAATGTGAGTCGTCAGCAATTCCTTTGATTTTCAGGGCATTTTACAATTTGCATTGTTAACATATTGTTTATTGGAACTCTCCTATGGATTCAATTTTTTATACTACACTAATAGTTGTTTTCGCAACTAATGAACACTTTATATTTCACGGTAAATTAATTTCATGTAATTGAAAACAGTTCTCCTCAAGGTTTTCACAGAATAATTGAAAAAGTGCTACTGAATTTCATGAAATGAATCCGAAGTCACTGTTGAAGAATCAAAAATGAAAACAAAACAAAATTTCTTATCAAAAGGTCAGGTAGTTCAATGCAGTAGCCGCATTATTTCGTTTTTATTAGTTTTTGCCTCTTTGTGGGATGCACAAACTGATGACAAATTCAAATTTTTCCGTATTCATCGCCTTCACGTTGAGCATAACATAGAAACATTCACGTTTCAGTGGATCCTGCTAATTGTTAGGCGGACGCTTTTGTCATTTGTTTCAGTTAATTAGTGAGTCTCATTCTGAAGAAGGATATTGATTTGATCTCAGATGAAGTCAGTGAAAAATAAAGGTTTCATTTCATTCACTTGTGTAACATTTGCTGAAGTGAGATATTCTATTGCAAATTTCTGGTTGACCATATCGAAATTTCAACACAAGATTTGGAATCTAAAAAATATATAAATGAGAAATAGTACTTTTTATGTTTCTTTACCACTTTTATTTGTAATTAACGTTACTGCAGTTTCGTCCTACGAGGACATTTCCAAACTAATATAATAAAAGTGATAAAAAACATATAAAGTATTATTTCTCACTTTTTATGATGATTACTCACTACCTAGTAACTGCTACATCTATCAATTTACTGAAAAATAAAGACAGTGCCGTACTGGATGATTCAGATTATAAACTATTATGAAATTCTACACTTTGTCTGCCTCTTTAAACACAAAAAATGTCAGAAACTATGGAACGGATTTTCATATAGTTTTCATTATTGAACGAAGTGAATCAAAAGAAAGATTCGTGTGTAAAATGTTGTTTTGTGTAAATTGGTGGTGCCACCCTACGAGTTATCATCGAAAACGCTGCCACACTACAATTCACTACGTATTGTTTAACTTATACAAAAAAAATGCGATAGCATATGTCTCTCATTCAAGGATAGCTACATTTCGAAATTTAAAATAAAAGTCTTATATCATTTGATGATTAGAAAGAAATTTCATTTATTTTGTGTCAAAAGCATCAGTAACTATATACTTATAAATCAATGCATTTATGATTCGAAATCAGGAAGCGCTGTTTCAACCCGCTATAGGTCTTACCAGTAGTACTAGGCTGAACCACAAATGCATTGTTGCACTCAACTGTCCTTAATGGACAAGCCTGAGTAAGGTAACATCTCTGTAAGGGAAGATAGCACCTCCCTTCCTCAATAAGGCTTGCCTTTTAAGGACAATTGAGTCCAGCAATGCGTTTGTGGTTCAGCCTAGTTGATGAAACTTATGGTGGATTGAAACAGGTTTGAAAATGGTTTTGCCGCTGACCGCTTTGGGAAGCCTCGTTAATCTTTGGTATTCAAGGATTGAGTTGGATGACGTCTTCGTCTTTCTTAGTAACAGTATAATATAAAAAATGAAACAAAGATAAAGATAAAAAATATGATATGTATATAACAAACAAAACACTGAAGTCCACAATTGCACTAAACAAATTGTTTGATTGAATTTTTCAAGACGGAAATTCTACAACCCGTATTTTATTTATGTGACAGGGGGTCATCCTGATTCTGGGCATAGCGCGTAGTTGTGAAGATGTTGAATGGTTTGTTGTTGTTCACATTCGCAAAAAGTCATAGGGTCCATGAAAAATCCCAGCTGGATAAATTGCTCCCGATTCTACTTAGCTCACTGCTGAGTATGTCTAAACATCTACATGTCTTCCACAATAGGCCTCCGCCAGAGAAAAGGGTCTCTGAGGGCTTCCAGAGAAGTGAGTCGTAAAGCTTTCATTGTCATGGACTGTTGAGTATTCAATGGGTCCATACTATGTAGGAAGGACTTCCTTGAGCTCAAGCGACTTCTGGGTGGCTGTTAGCCATAAGGGGGAAGAGTTTTCATCTTTTGCTTTTCGATGTTTGCTGCAACCTCGCGTTTCATACTTGGTGAAGCTTTTCCGGCTAAACAATGAAGTTTGTTAATTGGAGTAGCCACGAGGCACCTTGGCTACTCGACCGTGGTCTCGTGCATTGCCATGTCTACTTGTTCAGCTTGCACGGATTTCTACTTGACGGTATAGGCATACTCGGCAGCTGAGTAGCAAAGTGCGAGTGCCGAAGTTCTGTAGGATGGGTCCCCCAATTGCTTCAAGTGAGTTTCTGCAAGATATTATTGCGGGTATCTACTTTCTGTTTGGTGTTCATACAGTGTTTTCATATGTTGGGGCACAGTTCAAAGTAACTTCAAGATATTTTGGATGATAGGTATGTTTTAGCTACACTTTCCACCACTCGACTTTCAACTTTCTGTGAGTTTCTCTATTTCTTAGGTGAAATACGCGCACTTGTGTTTTCACAGAATTTGGTTTCAAAGGATTTTTGACTCAGTATTTTGTGATATCCTCCAGAGCACTAGTAAGGAATGCTCCACATATTTAAACCTTTTTGACTGAGTTGCTAAATGGAGGTCATTAGCATTCTGAAATTGAAACTCCAGGTCAAAAGTGGTGGCGGCTGGTCGTTGATGTGAATCGTGTCCAAGGACACGATAATAATTCCCATCAAATTCGATACACATTACGATGTATCAAATATCGATAAATTGAAACCATCACGAAAAAAATAAATTCAAGAGGCTTGATAAGCTTTTGCGACAAGCCCGTATTTTCATTTTGTGTTGTCAAAATTCAAATTGATAGTCGGAAACATACTTTTGTTTGAGTTGTTTACTATTAGTTACTGGCTATTGTATGTTAGTTGGTTTGAAAATTGAAACTTCAACATTCCGGTATGATGTCAAATGTTGAGAAAAGCTATCGACTACTCTCGAACGTTCGGGTCTACTCTAGAAATTTTCGAAGGCCGAAACTTCCAGTCCCCATAACTGTTACAATTCATCAATATCTTCAAAAGCACGCCTTTCAAGTAGACGAAAACTTTCATCTTCGATAGGGGATAGAGGGCTGCTATACAATATTACTCCCTTGATCATTTCACTTAGGTGATCCGGGAATTTTCCGAAAGTCAAAGTATATTCCTGAACAATCTATTACATTTCAGGATGTTTCGGGATGTTCTGAAATGTTGCAGAATGCATTCGAGATGTTTTGGAATGTTATAGAATTTCACAGAGGGCGAAACTTTCAGCCCTAATATCTTCAAAAGAATGCCTTCTAGGGAAAATTCGGAAACTGGCTCATGGACACGCTGACGTGGCATTGCGACAGAAAAAATCTGAGCATCGTCAGAATGGTTTCATAGGAAGTACTCGAGGGTTCCAATCTGAATTGATTATTTCATTCATAAATGATTTTATTATTTCCATTATCTGTGGAAGTAAGTTTCTTGTTGATGACTTGATGATATTCTCTGAAATAAAATCGCTCAAAGACTTCATATAGACCTGGATGAAATTATTGATTGTTGTATATGCCGGACTGTTGATGAATGTAAGTAGGTACTGCACTTTTATTTGCACTCCGTCATGACTATAAATTGGATAACACAAGTCTGGTGAAATGTAGGGAAATGAAAGATTTTGGTGTCACCTTTGACGTCAAACTTGATTCAGCTTCATATATTGCAAATATTTCATTTCAGAAGTTATAAGGTCTTTGTTATTCATAACTGGAAATTGTTCATCTTTTTCAATATTCTCACTCCCAGAATATTTTGTTGTAGCTTTGTCGGATCGAAACATGAATGTAAGATGGACACGCTAGAGAACATCCGGCTGAAATTTTTGAGATTTCTAGATTTTTGTTATGTTACTGAAATGTGTATCTTGAGATCAAATCTTCAGATGTGCGACATAGTTCTGCAAGTTCAACATTTCTATATGGACCCATTCACCAAATTATTTTATGCTCATTCAAAAAATGGTAAAGTTATCGTACAAATTAATCATTCTATTCTTCTATTCAGACAGTATGACATTGATTCAAATCTATTTGTGAAAACTTTGATATACTTTGATATACAATGTGATCTATTTTAAAAAGTATTAGTAAAAAGTAACTTTTATTGTTGAAAATTTCATTTTATTCTTCTTCATTTACGTATTTTATACTGATTTCTTTAATGCCTTTATATGTGTTTAATCATCTCACATTATATATTTTTAATGCATATTGTCCTATAGTTGGATATCCATAGGACGATAGAGATGTAGCAGAGAGCAATAGGCCCGTAAATTATGTGCCCTGAGAAGATGCAACGAGCCCCGAATGACATCCTTCTGCCTTTTCGGTCAATATTTCTTCTGTACCAGACAGTACGTATTATGGACAGTATATATGCAGTATTATTACACCAAGGATTCCAATACTGAGAAGAATGCATGTGAGAGAGAGAGAAATATACTTTATTGTCCAAGAAATCAAGTTCTTTAATGAAATGAATGAAAACACTTTTGTCTAATTACCATTAGTAGATTTCATTTACACAACAGGTTTCGGGTATAAAACTGAGATGTAAAGTTTGAAAAAAAAAAAACACATCACATCAACTAGTGGTAATTAGACAAAAGTGTTTTCATTTATTTCATCAAAGTGACCATGAATTACCACAAAATAAACAAGTCATCAATCACACATATTAAATCAAGTTCTTATTGGCAAAGAATGTTACAAAAAAATTGTTAAAGAGTGCTTTTTTAAATATACAAAATATTTACAAACGTAGAAAAACCCTATAATAGTCAGTTGAAAAATAAACATATGTGAAATATTCAGTCAAATTTCATGTGAAATTTAGATATGTCTCACCAAGTGGGATCATCATGTCACTAATGATAATTATAATGTATGTATTTTGCATAAAAACTTTACGTTTTTATGCAAAATACAATACATACATGTTTTATTCATAGGAAAGGAAGTGTTTGGCTCTCTATATCTCAATCTTCATACAAAAAAGTCTGCATCTCAAAAAATACCCCTTTCAATGTAACAAGATTCCTATGGCTGAGAATGAATCAAATAAGCGAATGAATGTACTGTCATCGATGACATGAGTAGTTTAAATTCATTCGTGACATAATGTCGTGATTTCATGAATGAATTGAGTGCTTTATCTTGCGATGTTATCCATATCGGTGCTGAAGTGGCAATAAGGCTAGTGTCTCATTCCGAAATATCAATGTACGCCATTGAGGATGACAGTGATCCATGTAAGTGAAATTCTTCTTCTTTCATATACTACACATACTCAGTAACAATTCTGTGAATGACATATGATTCAATTCAGTTTTTAAAGAATAAACTGAATAGGAAAAAGTGTTGTTCGTATGATTCAACGTTCATATAAAAGTAGTTGTTTCGAGAGTATTTTTTTATGAAAGTAGTTGTTTCGAGAGTATTTTTCTTTATGGAAGTAGTTGTTTCAAAAAGGGTGTTTTTTTCCAGTTTGTGTCTGAAAGTTACTTCTTTGCATGATCTACACATCCAAGTATACAGTTACTTATTTCACAATTAATTGCTCACTTCCTTTCAAGATGCTTGAGAAGTAGAAAACCAAAACGCTTCTTTCGCAAAAATTGGTCTACTAACTGTTTTCTCATATTTGTATTAGTTTCTTTTTGGTTTCGAATAATTATAATTATTATCATTATATTGTAATACTCACTAATTTATATTTTGTGTACAAAATCTAAAACCTTCCATATGACTTCTATATGTAACGAAATAACTGTATTTACTTTGTGTTAATGAACATTATCACAACGACCTTCCGGTCGTGAGTTCGATCCCAACCTCGCAAGCCGGTAAGATATTAAGCATGAGTGCATTAGGGTCTCGGAAGCCTCGCGGCAGGCCCTGCACCTTGTGTCAGGAACCTTTATATCCATCACTCAACTGCAGTGGACTAAGGTGTTGCAGACCCCATCCTGGCATGCCATGCAGAACTCCTCAGTTTTCGACTTCAACCCACTCGACCTGAGGCAAGTGAAAGTCTGGCGCTTTGATATTATCATTATTATTATTATCGTTCCCAGTTACAAGAAACGTAATATTTTCCACTGGCTGCAGCGTTAAAATATTATCATATTCAAAATCAAAACAAGAAATTCATTTCGCTCAACAAGAAAGGTGAATAAAGTAAGCAGAATTAAATTTAGAATCTGTAATTCTAGGCTTTTGAGATAAATTGTAAGTAATAAAAATGTTCTTACTCGTCAAGTTTGTCTTCTTAACCCTATAATTTTCACTTTGTGAAACTTTCCATTTCCAAACTTGAAATTTGTTCTCGCCTGGAGATGGTTTATTTAATTAAATTCATTTTTAGTACCAGGACTTGCAACTTCTCTGTTTAGATTTAAATTTTGTGAAGAAAACACAAAATTGAAACCGCAATTCTCAGATTCGCCATTTTCTGCTATACAGGCTAAAAAATGAAAGTTGCTCTTATGACCTTTGTAAAATGTTTTCGGTGGCATAAATAGTACGTAACATGATGTAAGCTATGAAAAATTAAATTGTAGAAAAAAATTATATTGTTCAGCTATAATTACTTATACAGTGTGTCCAAAATATGGAAAGTTGACAATAATATAAAGTTCAGTGATGAAAATAATATTTTTTCACTTTTTGTTATGATTTTTCAAACTTCTAAATATATACCCATATTTTTAAAAAGAGCTTTTCAAGGAGAAAGTACGTCTTGAATAAAATATTGTTTTTTTGAGTTGATTCATGAAGTAAAAAGAACAATTATTGATAAAAATATTATTTGATGGTGAAAAACAATCATTTCTGAAATATTTCAGGAAATATTCTCTTCCATTCAGTTTTCATTAAAACTGGGGATGCTTCAATAGATCAGTTCTTTTTCCATAATTTTTGGATTGACTTCTGAACGGCACGCTATACAGGGTGTTCATTTGAAAACTTCCCACCACGGATTTATCGAAAACTACTGATTGAAAGAAAAAACGCCGAGACACGTC
>WOGO01006677.1:0-11618 GCA_015342085.1 Leptinotarsa defecta | reverse complement strand
GGTTTAATGCCGATGTTTTATCATGTAGAGTGCTCTTTGGGATATTGTAGCGTAGTTAAGCTTCTTTGGTCCCATTTTCTTTTCTTTTTCGTCTCTTCCATTTCGATTTCCCTCCGTTCTTCTATCCTCTGAAACAGTATATAATAATTATAATGATAAATAAAACGCTTGGTAGAAAAAACAACTTGTAAACTGTCCGGTTTTGAGAAACACCTTTCTGTCCGATACTAGGGGACACAGGATCCCCAACATTACGTTTTTATACTAAAACTGGTTAGAAAATTAAAAACTTTCATTGTTGATGAATTATAAGGGTACACTATCTTTGATGGCAATAGAAAGAAACACTACAGCAGTAATACTTACTTAAAATTTACGCTACGTAGTCCTTTTACGCCAAAAACAGCAATCAACTGATCCCAACGAGACTTTTCGCATCACTGGTAAACTGCGTCCCGTGTTCCTGTATCACTACCTTTCCCGCGCCCCTCTCATCGATTTTTGAACCGAACACGTTGTGACTTGTCCGGATAGCGCCACCGTCCGGCGCTCCGTGCCGTCCGGCATTAAGGAACTTTCTCCTATACTATATAGCTTGTTAAAATAATATTTCAATTATTAGAGTTACCTGACTAGTTGATAAGGCAATATTGTGAAAAGCACTTCAAAAAATCGAAATGGAGAAGAAGATAACTTAAAAAATATCGATAAAAACTTGTTCCTTTTGAGTGAAATTGGAAGATCCATTTTTTTGTGAGTTATTGGGTGACAAGAGCCCTGCAGGTACTACAGAAAAAAAACAAAACAAAAAATTCGAATAAAAACAAAGCATTTGAGGAAATTTTTCAGTGAATGCTCACGAAAGATTCGAAACAAGCACTTTCCCAAAACATCAGAACTGATGTACACTTCTTGACGCGCGTTTTTCCTACCAGGTTGGCGTCTTCAAGAGATAACAACTAATATCTCACTCTGAGACTGGTCTCTATTCAAAATCAACAAGGGTACACTTTTACTTTCCAACACAAATCAATGACACACTTTGCTATTATCGGATTTTCAAAACCATACGAAAATCTAGCGCCATGTATTTTTTTCAACAATTTCATTAAATCTATGGCTGTTCTTTAAAGCGGGTTTAGCGTCCCAAGAGTATTTGGTCTCCGAAATTGGATATGTGCTGCAGCGTGTTCTTTGTGATGAATTTCATTATCTCGCTCAGTGTGACCAATATATTTTTTGTCAGAGTCCCCACAGCTTATTTTATATATCCCCGACTTTTATTTTCCAACATCTTGGCTTTACGTTTAACCAACTTTTGTTGACATGGACATCGATTCAACGTGTATTGTTATTTCGTACGGACCAAGATACACTGACAGATTGAAACGTATTTTGAAAAGTTGAACTTCGTGCTTACTCCAACTAATATAACGTAACCCGAAAGAGAAGATGTTGCAGAATGAAAAGTCGGCGATATATGAAGTGAGCTGAGAGGACTGTGACGAAAAATATATCGGTCAGAGTCAGCCAGACATTGAAATTCGTTTTAAAGAACACGCAGCACATATATATTCGTGTAAAGTGATTGTTTTGGATTCATCCTCCAGTTTCATCTTTCATTGTTTACAAAATAGCTTGCAAAACATCCAATAAAGAGTTAGAAAAAAGTTTACATATTTCTTTGGATTTGAACCAGCCACATTATTGTTGTGAGGCATTTGGAAATCAATGACAATTTACATAAAACTAATATTTAATTCTAATATCTATTTCGACACACTTTGTCATTTTCAGTGTAGTTTATGAACTCAATTACAATGACTCATATTCTGGAAATCTCGTTTCGAAACAGAATGTCCCTCACGATTTATTATCATTATATTTACGTCTCGGAACTCATAACCTGTACTCACATTCACCAACATTTTCCACTGGCCCTTGAATAATCAGAAGCATCATTAGAAGGGATGCTTTTTTGCAGACAAGTGGAAGAGAAAAATTCTTTGTGAGTCGCAATTTATTTTCGTAACTGAAATATGAAGCCATCATTTACGAATAATTATGAAGCTGTTCTTAAATGAGCTACCCCATTCACAGCTTGAGTTGAAAATGATAGAAATTTTAATCCGTCATTTGCATATTTTTTCAATTCATTCGCAGTTTGAGAGTAAAAATTGCCCAAGGACATTTAGTTGAGTTCTGTAATGACAGCCGAAGTTTGCAGCTGTTTGAAAGTTATACTAGAAGAAACGAAATGGATATTTTTTATCAAAGGACAGGATCTATTCTATACTGATATTATTACTGTGGAAGTTTGTGGGGATGGATTAATGTATGCATGTATGTTTGTGGCTCTTTCTCGCCTAAACGACTGAACGGATTTATGAAAAACATAAATGCAGCTTATACATCAGAATAACATACAGCCCACAATTCACAAAGGTTTTGAATAATTTTAATCATAATATAACGAAAAAGTAAAATACATGCATACATACATACAAACATACATACGTAATTACATATATTACATTCATCCATCACAAACTTTTCGCATTCATAATATCAGTAGGAGTAGGAATACCAGTGTATTTCAATCTGATCATTTCAGTTTTGTTTTTTCTGATGCTATTTAATATTGTATAAGTGGGTACCTATTGATTGACTGACACTTTTAGATTAACGTACAGCCAAAGCTACTGAACCTATAATCTTGAAATATGCAGGTAGGTTATTTGTATCTTTACCATCTATCCTTCAAAATCTCCCAAATAAAGGAGCGGGACCCGATGAGCTAGCAACAACATTCCTCAAACACTATGCTGACTGACACTATTTACACCGACTTTTCCATGGCCTTTGACGAAATGGATCACTCAGTTTTGCTACAGAAGCTCGCTGGAGTCGGGGTAAATGGCAATCTGCTGAACCAGCTTGCATCTTATGTGACTGATTGTTGTCAAGCGGTAACAGTCGGTAACCACAAATCACAATATCTTCTCATCACCTCCGGAGTGCCTCAAGGATAACATGTATGGCCACTCCTATTCAATATCCACATTAATGATATATCTCAATGCTTTCGATTCGCCAATTTTCTAATGTATGCGGATGATCTAAAAATATAGCATTCAATGTCTGATGTTGACGAATTCAAGCTAATGTAGCAATATATCAAAACCTTGTATGATTACTGTGAGGTGGATAGTCTGTATCTGAATTCTGAAAAACATTTCCATATTTTGTTTGGACGCAGAAAAAACAATCTAAATCACTCATATCAAATATGTTCTTGTCCTTCACAAACTGTCACGAAAATGAAGAACTCAGAAATATTATTTGATTTTGTATTGTTTTTAGATAAACATATACTCTACGTTTCTAAAAAGGGTCATGAAATGAAACTTGTCGGTTATTTAAGAATGTACAGACTCTCCGTACCCTCTATATGTCATACGTCAATAGTGTTCTGAGTTATGGCTCTGTACTGTGGAACCCTGGATACGACATTCACATAAACAAACTTGAATGGGTACAGAATATATTCATAGAATATATCAATTGAAATGTTTTTCACTCTACCCCAATAATCGTATCTACGTTCGGAATCAACTAAATATATTAACACTAGTGAATATAAGAAAAATTTCAGATGTTGAGTTCCTCTTCAAAGTCATGAATAATTTAATTCATTCGCCTGCTAGATTATTGGGAAATGACATATCTGAGAATACTTTTTTGGGTCAGTCCCGTTTGTAATCCTTCTATATAAATAAATAAATAAATTGAATTCTGAAATTTCCTGTGGAAGATACATCGATTGAAAATATGTAGTCTTCAGATGACAGCTCATTCTATTGTATAAGAAATATATCGGAAAAACACCTGATTTCAACATAGTGTTGATGGAGAATGAACGCAATAATAGTGAATATAGTTTATAACTGAATTCAAATTTGAGGAAATAAAGGAAAATCTATCTACTTGTTTCATCCATCTGACCTCTACATAAACCTTCAACAGGAGCGGCATCGAAACTTCACTTCATTAGCACACAAGAAAGTTAATTCGAGTTGATAAATTAATGCGATACATTTTCTCTCCAAGAAAATTCATTATACCCTTGAAAATTTTCTCATTTGATCGAGATCTGATTAATGTTTCACGGAGAGAAACAGAAGAAGAGATTTCAATCGTGCTCTTCGACAGATTCACAGGCATCCAGTGGAACGTTGATTGATTTTTATCAAGAAGGAATTCAAGTTTAGCTCAAACATCATGCGAGCAAAATGTTACATGTTTGAAAATGTTTAATATAGACGAAAACTTCTTAAGATGATGTAGGTATCATACAGACTGATATGAAAACGTATCTTGCACAAATTGTGAAACAGAAAAGAATTGTGAATTGAGTCGTTTGTATAGATAACGTCTACGTAGAAAGGTATGTTTTCATTTCTTCCTATTCAGGCAGAAAACGAATAGAAATTGCAATTCCAATATTCATTATCAAAACTACAGGGGCCTCAATACACAACCCAAGAATTTTAGAAGAGGTCTGAATGATATTTAAGGCTTACAGTGGCATCTTGCTTACATAAATTATTGGTCGAGAGATGATTAATATGCTGACAAAAATCCACAGGTGGAAAATAAAAATACTGCGGATGAGGTATCTATATCGCTCAGTGAAAAACATGAATAATTGAATTTTTACAAATATTGTTATCTGTTTGGAGTAGTATATCTGTATAATAATATTAATAATATAACTTCATTCACCCAACAGATAATATAGTAATAATAATAATAACAACCGCCTATGCGGTCTCAGCCTATATCCATCGACATAACGCGGCCCTAAGAGTGCTATATCACCATCTACGGCACTCTTACGGTATTGACGAGACACCGGTGTTGCCCTACGCTCCGGGGGATATTGAATCCGTTGTGTGGAACGAGAAGTGCCAAATTCATTGGAACTATTCTTTTCCTACCCTCAGGCTCATACAAGGTAATAAGCCTGATGTAGTCCTTCTCAGCCACCAGAGCACAACGATATTTATTGTGGAGTTTTCAGCTCCTGTCGAGACAAATATTATCAGAATAGAGGAGGAAAAACGGGTAAAATATCGAGATTTTCTCTTCGAACTCCGCAGACTCTATCCAGATCCCTCTGACAAGATGGTTGTTCTGATTATTGGAGTTCTTGGTGGAATGATGCCTTCTACTACTCTCTCTACTCTCGAATCTTAAAATCATATTGGTTTGCCGCACTAAGGCAGAAATCTGAGCCGCACAGATTCAGAAGGCTGTCATTCTTGGCTCACTGCGCTTGCTCGGGGCACGTGACTCGCGGATCCAATGATCACTTACCCCACGGTGTGGGGAGTGGGCATTGGTTGATAGTGGTGGTTCGCCCTCCCGAATGTATCGGTGCTTCAAGGGATAGGGCCTGACCAGCGCAAACTACTATTAAAAAAAATAAAAATAAACGTCTTCATTACTACGACCATACAAAAAAATAACAATATTGAGTTCTAACTACGTATACACGGGAAGCACTGAACGCTATTGAATCTAATGTGGATTGTTATCGTCCGAAATCCAACACGTTATTTAGGTACCCATGCATCGTTGTCTATGGCCATTCATCTTCAATTTCCGGGTCAATTGAATTTTTTACAGGTGCAGGCCCAAGTCACGACGCAAAATTTGTTAAGTTTTGGTCTGCGAAAGCCTGAGTTCTTATGAGCAACGCGTAATTGACTGCCTCAGATTCTTCTGCATACTCTCACAGACAGCGGCGATGTTTCCAGCAGATCTTGCGTTTTGTCGGCGTACGGGTGTTGGTGGATGGTTTGCTTAATCATTGGACTCGAATTCATCCACCACATTGTGAATAGGGTGCTTGATATGAGCGAAACGCGCGATACGTTGACCCAACAGAACACCCATTTTGATTGAACAATTTTATCATTCGCATGTGTTGTAATGCCATATCCGTCCGTGATTTGGCACAATGGAATGAATGGATGACAACTAATTGAACAGATGTAACTTCAACAAGATGGCTTTTATCAATTGTCGAAGTTGGGAAGTCCCTGTTGAAAAACCCGTTATTTTTTAGTTTGTATGATCTACATATTATGTTGATGGAGAGTTAGTTTTGTGGTTATATTTTTATTTCCTGTATATAAAAGTGTCCTACATTTTTGGCCCCATGATTAAGAAATGAAAAGGCAAAAATCTTTTCTAAAAAATATCTTTTTGTCTAATTTGCGTAGGTAATTAATGACTTTATTTATTGGATAATATTAATGATAATATTGTTTTTTTGCATAATAAAATACAATCTTACAAAATAATGTAACACATGTGAAACAAATAAACAGAAGATTCACAGAAGCTGTTTAAACTGCTTGTACGTGATATTATGACACATCCAGGTGAAGTCAGGTTTGGGTTTTTTGATAAATTACGTGTAGAGTAAATTTCACACTTCGGTAAATGACATAATCAAGAGGTAATTGACATAATCAGTGGGTAAATGACATAATCAGGAGAAACCCTTTTTTTCTCTCCCAAATACTCATTTAGAATTAATCATATTACTGAAAATATTACGTATTGTCTTGAGAATCCCCCCTGGGTAAAGAATTTTTGAATTTCCTAAATTTTTCAATATTTTGATCTCATGAGGTATTTGCTTATATACTCTTGGTGCCAAGTAATTGGCACTTAGTTGTTCAATCGTTTGTCACATCGGGGTAAAATATAGAATCATTCTTTCGTGTATCATGAGCATATTCATGAACGTGTATCATATTTTTTTTATTCTCAATGAGTAAGAATATTTTCACGCAGAAAAGTTATCTGATGGCCGTCATTTGAGCTTTATTTTATAGAATATCACTATTATAGACATGTGTCTTGGCAAATATCAGTTTTAGAATCCATTTTTGAACCACATTCACGTTTTTCGTAAAACAATCACTAACACCCCCTATCCTAAAATTCCAAGACCAGAAAAATTATACCAAGTTTGTAATTGTCCTAATAGAAGAGCACAGCAAAGCCAAGACCAGAAAAAGCACGCCAAGATGTGATTGTACTAACGAGAAATAAATTATTATCGATTTTCTAATGTCCATACATTCTTTGAGATATCTAAATTTCGGAAGAAACCCTCTTAACTCTTTTTAAAGTTGTTGCATATGTAAATCTCACTTCATATGGCGATCTATCGTGACACCAAGATATTTCACTGATGTTGCTGAGGGAATTTGTTTGCTTAAGCCTACTTTAAGGGGACTAAGTTCGGTATTCCGCTAATATAAGATGTGAATGTCTGGACAAAAAATGTACAATGTATGAACATCTGCAAAAACAAAATACAAGATAAGTGGATATAATCTCAAAATCCTAAACACATGTAAAAAACGGAAAAAAAGAATTCGTTGGTAAGCCATGGAAATTGATAAATCAATTAAAAACCCGAAATATATAACCCTAAACGATCAACTCGATTAAAGTAGGTCTCCACTCTTGAATTTATAAGTTTGACAACCCCGGTAATTTCTATAATTTCCAGTATTGAAATTACTATAGTTGGCTCCTCTGTTCATTCAATCACCTCACCTTTGAGCTCACCTACAAACTCCCTATATAACCATGTATCAGTTAGTTTTCATACCTGATGATGGGGTTGAACCCAAAACTGTTCGTAGAAATGAAATAACTGGTGGAAATTAGACAAAAGTGTTCTCATTCATTTAATTAAAACTCTTCTTCTATCTTGTTGATATTCATATTCGAACATTTGTCGTCAAACCACTTGATTTCCCCTGCCTCGAACCCCATCCCGTCTTCAGTCGATCCAAGCCGGCAGCGGTGCCACAGCCATTTCTTCAATACACAGCTGTGCGCTTACACACATCATCGTGCATATGGGGCGGTCTCGCGGGGAAATATATTAAGTCATATTCGATATTGAAATGGGGGTTGTCATGAAAGATAGAAAAAAGTGCGATGGAAATTGTTATGAGTTTCTTTTATTGGCGCCAACCCTCGACGTTTCCAAAGAAATAAAACCGTATGAGTTGAAATTGAATGAATTGAGATTTCAGCGGGGAATTCAGGGATATTAGGATAGTGTAAGGGATGGGGATTTGGGGTACGGCTGGATGATTAACTTCTGTTCTCTCCGAGCTGGAAGGATGTTGCTACATCTCATAGAGATGTTTTACAAATATGCCTCGGGTGGAGAAAAAAGGTTCTTTTGATAATATTGCATTTACCATCCGATGCCTCGTTTGAACAGAAGCAGAGAAGGGCCACATATTTTTATTACATGGTTCTTGGATATTCCGACTTTTATCTCAGAATTTCGAGAATAAAGTCACAATTTTGAGCTTCTCAAGGCGGTCAGTAGCAAAGTCAAGCTTCGATATTGACCACTGACGAAATACGTTCTTTGTCTTTCACTGCAATAGTTACCTCTAGTTTTTTCATCCACTTTTATATCCACTGTAATAATGGAGTTGATGATGCAATCCAGTGTATTGGAGGTTCCTCTGTTTTTTTATATAATTCAATAAGAGGGCGGTTGGACCAACCAAACGAAATTTGACAATTTCAGTTTTTGGCAAACATTTCGAAAACAGCCACTGACATTCTCGATCTGGAAAAAAATTATCTTAGTTCTCCAAAATAGGAAACTTTCGACCAATGGAACCGACCTTGTAGATATTACTATTTCCGAGATAGTAATAGTGAGATCAGCTAAAAAGATGGCCTATAGCGGACTGTTGAAAAAGGTGAAAATTCAAATTTCACGGGTTGCGAATATTCAATTAGCGAACATATAGTCATAGTTTCAGCTGTTAAGTATGTTTAGTTTATTGGTGAGAGGCATAAGAGTTAAGTATTTTGCGAGTTCAGCGATTTGCTGCGATCGGAAAAATTTATCAAAGAATTCCCATCAAATTTCATGTACAAATGGAATTGAGTAACCAAAAATATAGAGATGTTAAGTCACTAGTAGGGAAGTTATTGACCAAATAAAAAAACGTCGCGCAAGAATTGTTGACTGACTTCAACGGTGATCCAGACTTGCTAACGAAGGTCATAACTGTTGACGATCCATTGATATATGGTTATTACATCAACATCAAAGTCCAATTGTCCCAATAGAAGAGTCCAGTAAAGACAAGACCAGAAAAAGCACGCCAAGTTTTATCAAATGTCAAAGTTTTTCTTGTCATATCGTGGAAAATTGATTCATGGCTCACTTGTCATTGCTTATTCGTAATTTTTTTGCCAAAAAGGACACGGCAATCATACCTCAGCCATCGAATTTACATTTGCCCCCCTGTGGCTTTTTTCTGTCCCCAAATTGGAGTGAGCCATGAAAGGACGTCGTTTTGGGACGATTGAGGAGATGAAAATTCAATTGCTTAGAGAGCTCAAGTTTCCAGAATTGGAAAAAACGCTGACACAACTGTATTACGTCTGAGGAGCACTACTTTGGAGAGGGGAAGATAGAAATGGATAAATATATTTGAATTTTTTAGGAAAAAATTAAACTTTACCTCATTTTTCCAGAGTATCATGAATTTTTAAACATGGATTGAAACTTTCTACAATTCTATAATGAATTTCATGAAATTGTAAATATTTCCTGGCACGAAACACGTTTTAAACATGTTCATCCAGTTCGGTAAACGAGTGATAAAATAAAACTTACTGAAGAGAAAGCTAAATTGCATGAAAAGTAGAGAGCAACAAAATTATTTGTAATCACCAAGAAATCATGTTGAATCAGCAAATTCATCTGAGAAAAAGTCAAAGTAGTATTTACATCGTATATAAAACGTATTGAACACAAATTTATAGTTAATCAGAAAAATTTCTGGACAGTTGTTCATAATAAGAATAATACTTTAGCAATATGGTTTATGAGGGTTTCTATAACAACTCACAATTGATTGTCATCGCTTCTTGTTTTTTTAAACCTTACAGTTCGATAGATGTCACTGCGGGACCAATAAAAGATATCTCAATATTGCTACTGCTACTAAGCCAATATAATTTCGATGCATTGTCATGGATTCAAAATTCAGTTAAAAAAATTAATACCGTTGTAAATCATCCCCTGAAAAAATTACGGCGGCCGCTGCTGGTCTTCGTCAATCGTTTGTGACTCGACCAAATTCGCGCTAAACTTGACTTGCGCTTCGCGATCGTTATAGATGTCGCGTCGCTTCGACTATCGGCTTCCAGAGACTTCCTTTGCGATATATAAACACTACCAACAGGCAGATTAGGGAAAGTTCAGTTGAAAGTGCGGTTCGCAGTGATATAATAAGGCGACATATATTTGATTGTCAGTTTGGAATTTCAATTGAAGTGTTCATGTTGTATTGTCAGTAATGCAGTGAAATAAAGTTGAGTTTGATTCAACAGTGTTATCAATTACTGTCAAACATACGGGTAAAAGGTAACAATACAATACCACGCGAGACAATATTTGGTATAGAAATGCCCTAATGTGTGTTATGTACTGGAAAAATAACACAATAATGGTTTGATGAAACTGTTTTTCCTTTTAATGATCATAAATAATAACAGTAACAAAAGTCCATATATATATATTTATAAACCTATTACACTGGGGTTCTGTAATGAATAAAAAAGTATTTTCATTTTGCAATAAATATTTCATTCCGAACTGATTTGGCAAGCATTATATCAAAGTTTAATTATTGCTTCACTAGATATATTGTACAGCTACGTACTACTGGTTTTGTCAATTATAACCTGCCGATAATAATTGGAAATTAATTCAATCAAAGGGTTTGATGTTTGATGTATTAGCAGGTAGCAGTGTACAATCGATTTTCCATACTGTCAACCTGTAATTATTCCTCATGGAATGTTCGTGGATTTTGCCAATAAAATGAAAAATCCGGATCAACAGAGTGAAAATATTCAACTATACGGATAACCTTTTATTTTTGTCGGAGAGAAATGACGAGTATTTTTCCAGTTGAATAGATAGATAGATAAATAGATAGACATTTATTGATCATACACCAATTTACATTGGATTGATAAGTCTAAACAAAACAATGTTAAAATAATAAAACAATAAAAACACAAAGAAGTCTTTATTCAAGGTGGAACATAGTGACCCAATGTATTTGTCCCATCTGAGGTTTTCGTTGACGATTGTACTCAAAAACTTGTAGCTACTTTGAAATGTGATTGATGAACTGTTTATATCCAGGTTTTCATCGATGGCTCTTCCCGTAGTCGATATGTGAAATTGAATAGCAACAGTCTTCGAGTAGTTCATTATTGAATTGCTTTCCTGATACCGCTGGTCGAATTGATTTAATACGTTTTTTGTTTTAGCTTCTAGTTCACCCCTGTTTTATAGAGTCAGATATCAAAATTAAGGAATCAGCTGCGAACAAGTGAACGTTTACATCTTAAACATCTTCGAGAGGGTCATTCATAAATGACAGAAAAATCAGTGGACCCAGGACGCTACCCTGAGGGACTCTCGAGTCTACTAAGATTTCATCGGATGTTTTATCATTCACTCTAAC
>WOGO01006676.1:0-11619 GCA_015342085.1 Leptinotarsa defecta | reverse complement strand
AAAAAGCACTTATTGAAAAAAATTGCTACACACTTGATGAATTTTAAACTGTTTTTTTTTTATATTTTAATGACAAAATATCACAACTATGTGATAAAACATTAACTTCGTTTTGGTAGTGCGTGCTAATTACGACAACAAAGCAACTGATTGTTTGACCAATAAAAATTCGGTGAGTGTGCAAGCACCCGCTACCAATAAAATATCGGCCGATTTTATACTGGACGTCCAAAATCGGTGTGTGTGCAACTAGCGTTACGCGTTAGGAAACGAAGCGGTTTACCCTACCATAAGAAGTTACCACTTCAAACGGTGTAGATTCTCTACTCTATTACCACATAAATACTTTCAATTAGACTTGCAATTTTTTGGATGTAACCCTCCCACAATTCAATTTCGTAGTATTTTCTTTTTCAAGATTTTTCTTTTCAAGTCTTTGTCTCCTTTCATCGTTTTTCTACTGTTTCCATCAACTTTTTTTCATTATCCTCACATCATATCATTACTACGTATATTTCTGAGTCTTACTGTCTCATAACATGTCATAAATATCAATATCAGTATGTGTTTAACGCTTTTACGAATATCACAGTTTTGTTCAACTCAGTAAAAATCTCAAATCGTACATGCCCTGAAAATGGATATGATGTTTTCACTAAATATATGAAAACATTCATCTCTATACTTCTCCTAAGAACAGGTAATAGAAAAAAAAAACGTTTGATAAGCCTAAATGAAATTTAATTCGGAAAGGGTTTATATCATCTACAGATGATCTTTTTGATACCAAAAAGAAAAAACCTATCTTAAACGAATACTGTACTGCACTCAATAGGAATTAGGTCACATATAAGTAACATGTTGCCAATCATCCCTCTTATTTGAATCTCCGTTGAGTAAATTGTATGCTATAGTAAGAAAAGGCAATGAATTCACGGCTCATTGCGATTAAGAGAATTTCGAAGAGAAAATTCCCCATTATGATATTCTTCTTTGTACCTTTTTCTCAGAATAATAGTTTGCGTTCCTCTCAGGTGATAAAATAAGTGATTACAACAAATGCAATACTTCTTATTTCCCACTACTGCTTCAATAGTTTGTGGAAAAGAACACGACACATGTTTCATCAAAGAAGCAAAAATTCTAAAACTACATATATTGGCTTGATACTGTAATATGTACCCTTAGCATAGCATAGAATAAATCAAAAATACACCCTGTGAGATCTCACCAATGTCTTTCAAAAAGACAGTCAAAATTCATTTTGCTCCATTTTGTTTCAGTTTTCAAACAAGTGAATATAAAAGTAGTCTTATAAACTGCTTGTTCACTTCACCTAGTATTAGGTAACCCTGAAGCTAGGAAGACAAAAACTGGAAAGACTAGGATTTATGGAATGAACTATAAAGATGCTAACAAAAATTATTTTGATTGGCAAAACAAGCTATAGAACATGTTCGTATCGATATCAGTTTTTTCTTTTCATCTCACGCTAGTGAGTATTTTACCATTCATCTACACCGGTAGACAGCTATTTCAGCCTGTTGGGCATCTGGGATTCGTTTTCCGGTGGCATTTCAGGAAAGTTTCCCAAATTTCTGCTACCGCAGTTGTCGGTTGCTTGGTCAAACCTTCAACGCCAACATAAAACTTGACAAGCTAACTTGGGTGTCACAGCAAAAGGTGTTTCCATTTATGCTTGTTTGCTTTTACGCATTTATTTTTCATGTACTTTTCTTGGCTCTTGACATATTCTCTTCAATCGAGGACTGCCTGCCAGGTTCTGATGATGTCCAACAGGCTGAAACAGCTGTGTCTACCGAAGGTTCTTCGATTGAAATAAAATTAGTTATCAGAAAAGTATTCATCTATATCTTTTGATTTTCATGGAACTATTTTCCAACACCTCGACTGCATTAATCTTTCTAGATTCTATATCATTTCTAGAAACATATGGATTCATTTTCCGATAGCATTCCAGCACATCTTTCCAAATGTCTGCTAACACAGTTATCGGTTGATTGGTCAAACCACCAACGCCAACATAAAAATCTTGACAAGCTAACTTGGGTGTCACAACAATAGGAGGTTCCACTTATATTCCGCTTCTTGGTTTATATCATATTGTCTGCTCTGCGTCAATTTTTACATATGCTCTCAAAGTTGATTGTTTCTGGTGTATGATCAGCCGTTCACCAGGTGTTAATCCACTCAACGCATTATATCATCTGCTAATTCTTGGGAAAACTAAGGGTGTGAGTTTCGATAGCAGTATGGAGGCACTACTTAACGGCCTTATGGCTTCATATGCCTTTTGATTGACCGCCTGGGCCTGAGTCCAGCAGATCTCTTGGAAGGCACTCCCGGGTCTAGCAGATCTGTTGAAGGGCACTCGCGGGTCAGCGATTGGGGAGCGACCTTGCACTCCACCAGCTTGTCAATCGTCCGTCGCGGAAGGATTTCTCCGAAAATACTTCCGCAGGCTCTATCCACTCTGGTCACCTAGAGGAAAATAAAAATCCGATTAAGCCGAATGAACCGGTCAACAAAAAGCGCTGGCAGATTTTTTTTCTTTTCCATCTTAACCACCCTCTATGGAGGGTGACGTGAACGTATTGATATGGATGATGTTTCTGATACTGGAGCCAAATCAAACTCTACCATACAGGCCAAAAATCTAGCGACCCAAATTGTTGACCAAATCAATCAGATTGGAAATCCCACTGAACAGGGAGCTAGCTCCCCTTTCCCTGCGCGTCCTGAGGTGCCTCAAAATACCAGAGAACTACACGTTCCCTCAATTGTCGTTAACCAGAAGGACAAGTGTGTTCAAGTCACAAAGTTAGAAGCCTTTGAAGCAGGTAATTCTTCTAAGACAGTCAATCTGACTGATGGCATTAAGGTGGATCCTTCTTCGGCTGAGGACTATAGAAATATGCCCAAGCTCTTGGTGAGGGGGAAAAAACCCACCATACGTACACTCTTCCTGAAGACAGGCAAATCAGAGTCGTCTTCATAGGAGACCGCTGATATTGGGGATGATATTGGATGTCGTGATTGGTCCAGTTTCGGAGGAGGTATATTAGGGCCTCCAAACCCATGACATGAATCATGACAACCACGACGTGGGCCAAGACCCGCTGTTTCCCCAGAATTACCGCCCCATTAGTGTGCTTTACTCAACGGCTAAGTTGGCTGAACGTGTTTTGCTGCAAAGGCTCAGAGCTGAATAACAGTAAGACAGTCCATCTTGTTCTCCTGGACATTTAAATGGCCTCCAAACGAATCTAGAACAAAGGCCTACTACATAAACTGCTCGATTTCGATCTGCTTCGGGACCTGGTCCAATAGATTAGGTCCTTTTTGAAAGGCATAGCATTTCAGGTAAGAGTTGAAGGAACCCTGTCCTCTGTCAGGAAAAGTTAAGCTGGAGTGCCTCAGGAAGTTGTGCTGTCTCCATTACTTTATAACCTTCACGTGAGCGACCTTCCTGGATTGAATCACGTGATGATACGGCTCTCCTCCCTTTTTCCATTGGTTAGCGTTGGCGGTCGTCTACAATAAACGTGCATTGTATGACCTCGAACGCCGATACTTCGATTGGAAGATTTGATGAACGCAGATAAAACTCAGGCGATAGACTTGGGAAGAGGTAACGTTTCTCCAGAGACAAGGGCTACGATCTAAGGCAGGAAGTTCAAATGGCAACCGCGAGTCAAGAACCTAGGTCTTTGGATAGTACATTGAAAACTTCAAGAGCAATATTCAGTCGAGGATAGCCAGACTATGTCCTCCGATCAACAGACAGTCAAAGCTCAACCTTAGAAATAAGGTTTTACTATACATTTAATTGGGGACAAACCGTCCCGTCAAATCATTTCACTCTGGAAAGATTACAAAATGAGATTCTACGGATGCTGGTCAATGCTCCACGGTTCGTGCAGAATGAAGCCATCCGCAGAGATTTGAAGCTGTTGACTATACAGCAGTCCATTCAGTTGAGGAATAAGAGAGTTTTCGAGTCAGTGGAAACAGTTTGTTCATCAAATACCCCAACCAGGAAGAGGTACACATGGTTAGAGCGGCATAGAAGTCACTGCCGCAACCAAACACCTTGAGTTTTAAATCATTCGTTCTCCTCCTTACGAACCTCATTTGAAAGGGTAAGGGAATATTTTCCAACCTGATTGAAGTGGAAACGACTATGCTACATATTGTCTTCAATCGAGGACCGCCTGCAAGGTACTGATGATGCCTAAAAGGCTTAAACAGCTGTCTTCCGGTGGTTCTTGAACTAAAATGATCAGAATAGTACTCATCTTCATCTTTTGACTTTAATGGAACTATTTTTCAGCAGCCCGACTGGATTAACCTTTTTTGATTTTATATAATTTCTAGAAACATATGGACTCATTTTCCGATGGCATTTTAAGAAAAGTTTCCCAAATTTCTGCTAACGCAGTTGTCGGTTGATTGGTCAAACCACCAACGCCAACTTAAAAAACTTGGCAGGCTAACTTGGGTATCACACTCGATTATTTTTATCAAGCACTCCTCTTGGTTCTTCACATGTTATCTTGAATCAAGGATCGCCTGCACAGTATTGATGATTTCCTACAGGGTGAAATAGCTATCCACAGGTGGCTTTTAAATTTAAATCTTGTTGGAAATCTGTCTGTTTGAAATCTGTTTTTCTGTTAAGCAGAACAGTACTTCATTTTTATCTTTTGATATTCATGGAATTATTCTGCAAGGTCAGGCAATACGTGGTTGCAGAAACAATACCAATGCATCAACAGTCATCAGTAGAAGCCAGCCGCACTTTGTGGTTTCGGTTAGATCACCTCAGCTTTGCCATATCACTAAAGTCACAGTGTGACATCCGAACCTCTGCGTTTGATTATATCAAAACTACTCGCTAACTTGCCTTATAGTTCAATTGTCATTTTCAACTTCACCTTTTTTCGTGTTATTATCAGATTGTGAGGTGTTATCGACTACACTTGATTCTGATTGATCATGGGCTTGTTCAAGATCAAAACCCACTCTGTGTCAGAAATCTACATGACGTAATATTTTCTTAGTGACGCTCTCTGCGTTTATTAATATTGATCTTACACATCCAATTAAGTAAATTAATAAACGAGAAATTGCATGAATATTCAGAACTCACTCTCTCATGTAACGTTGCTCGTTTGACATACAGAACTATCCTCGGCTGCTTTGATCGTCCGCCGTTCTCGATTCTACAATGGAAATTCATATTGGCTCAAAAGATACGGTACGGTATGCAAATAAGGAATTGACTGAGGGAATCTCGGCGCATTTCACGCTTTGCGGGTTAAATTGAATGTTTGGACCCAATGGCCGAAAAAGGGATTCTGATGTTCGCTTGAAGTGTTTTCTAGGTGTTGTTTGTCTATCAGAGAGATGTTTCGTTCGTTGTTTGTGTCTTCTCGTAGGTGCTCACCATTTACAGAAATGAGTTGTTGATGAAGCGTTGGTAATGATTTTGAAAATTTCATTAAAATATACTAGGGTTTCATTCGCTTCCTTTCACAATTTATTCCCAAATGTTTGCAAACATGTAGAAGCAAGGGCGAATTCAGACCAACAATTCAGGGGAGTGGTAATTTCTGAAATTCAGTAGAGGATAATTTTCAGCAGAAATAATGAAATGTATTGAAGGTTCAAAACGAACACTTTTTCCCAACATGACAACTGAAACACTCTTCTCGACGCACGATTCACCGATCAAGTTGGCGTCTTCAGGAGATGAAATACATCAATTCGTAACTTTAAAATTGGCCTCAATTCATATCCAACTTTCTAACACATATCAATGATTTCAAGAAGAAAAAGAAAGGGGGAAAGGTTATCAAATTATCAAAAGATAATTCCCAAGAAAGGAAAAACAGATTCCGAAAAGATTTTAAACGGAATTACGTGAGATGATTTCAGAAGTGAAAAACATGTTCAGATATATTCTTGATAGCTCACATTATTTCTTGTACATAGGCTTGTTATATTTTCCTTGAGTTATACTAGATGATTTGATCACGAAACGTTCATTTAGGAAGAATATTCGTAAATTTTCGACTTTTCGAAAAAACATTTCTTTCAATGTTCATTGTCCTTCGTATGAACCAAGATACATTTATGGATTTGATGGAACTTTCATAAAGTTGAAAAGAAATGTAGTCTTGCACACTCCAACAAATGCTAGGTGATCCTCATTACATAATGTTGGAAACTGGATAGTCTAGGATAGGTATGTGAAATGAGCTGTGAGAATCGTGGTAACAAAATACATCGGCCCCACTGAGCGAACTATTACAACTTGTTCCAAAAAACACGTAGCACTTATCCAATTTCGGAAAGCAAAACAATTTAGTATCGCTCATAATGCTTTGGCCATATATTGAATGGAAACTGTTCAATATATGTGTGAAGAAATATCGAGACAATTCTCCAGTTCTATATTTTCTACTTTTTGTATACAGGTAGTCTACTCCCATATATAGGGAATATAATCGAAATCACTGGATGGCCATTCTACTGAAATATGACACTAGATTTTTTGATGTTTCCGTAAGTCTGGAAATAGCAAAGTATGGTATGAGAACTATGAACCATTCTTTGTTTATCAAAGTATGAATCGATCTGATCAAATTATCGGGAACTGAAATAATCCCTGAAAGTGTATCCTGTTCGATATGAATAGTAATCACTTTCAGAGTTAAGAATTGGTATAATCCATCTCCTGAAGTCGACAACTTGGTTGGTGAAACGTACGTCAAAAAGAAGTAATTGGAAAATTTACCCAACAGTAGAAAAATGGGACCACTAATAGTTGCTTATCTGAAACTAATGGCTTTCTCTCATAAGAAAATCAGTCAACATTTCATATTTCATATTTGTTACAACAAATTACTCTGAAAAATTTCTAATAGTTTTGATTTGAAGAATGTTTTGAAGTTGAGTATATCAGTCCATCCATGCTCAAAATTGAGAAATTTTCTAAAAAAATATATTCCAGACGCGTTCTGCTAACACCGTAACTCCATCGGTAGTAATATTAGACACCCTGGTCTACGACTCTTGTATAAAATAGAAGTAGTTACCTCTTTCAATTGGTTAATGGTAAATGAAATAAAAGGTTTTCCATTAATGTCATCATATTTCAAAGGTAGCGTTTTCATATTTGAATAGTTACTAATTAATTTTGTTTTTTCAATCATTCAGAAAATTTTCAGAACCTAACGCTTCCAATATAGGATGGAACTGGCCGATACCCGATAAAAATCCATCATATATTCAAAAAACACTTCATTGTGAGGTTCTCTCTAAATACTTTCACAAAAATGCAACACGTGTTTCGCTATATAATGGCTCCTTTGGGCGTGTTTTTACATAACCTGACGTTTCCAGATTAAAGAAATTCTGAATGCAAGATCACTGATTTCAAAATTCAGATTTTCATTTACATTTGTTTCAAAGTAATGATCCTTGTTTTACAAAATATGTAATAAATTTACTCACATGAAATACCTGCAACCTGCTTCGGCTCCGCACGGGTGCAATGCTGATACTAAATATAAATTCACCCACCGGAAATTTAAAGGGCATGGAGAAACAGCGATGAAAAATCCTTTTTTATTGCACATCTACAATATAAATCGAACGTACATACAAAATTTCAGCCTCCGAAAATATACCGGTATGGAAAAACAGTAATGAAAGGGTAACTTTATTTTATGAACGCCCCTTTTTCTCCGCGGCTGGCGCCTTAATTGGAATATTTGAAAATCCTTTCTTATTGCACATTATGCACATCAAGAACATAAAAAACGAACCTACTTAGAAAACTTCAGTCTCCGAAAATATAGCGGTACGGAGAAACAGTGATGAAAATATAATTTTCATATGTAAAGGCTCCCCTTTCATCCCTAGTGGGGAAATATTTGAAAACCCTTTCTCAGTGCGCATTTTAGACCCAAGAAGCATCTATATACCAAATTTTAGCTTCAGTACGGAGAAACAAGGATGAATGAGTGTTAAGTGACTTTCGCATTTTTAAGTATGGAAGTTAGATTACGAGTACAACTTTCATATAGAACGGTAATCATTCTCATTACAAATATTATTGGAAACAATATTGAAAAAGCGAACATTACTTCAGTTAACGAATAGCCATGTCAATCGCACTATGAGTGTTGCTAATCACCAATCAGTTTTGTCTTGATAGGATGTTGAAAAGTCAGTAGTGAGGCGAACAAGAAGTACCAAAAAGTAACAGTCGGCAAGAATCTTTTCTGGCTTATTTTAAGAGCATCCACGTGTTATAGATAATCTACCACATCTGATCTGGTGAAATTCTTCTGAAAGTACATTTATGAGCATTCGCAACTACTAAATCTAGACTTTCCAATCCTAGTTCGAAACCACTAACCACCTCGAAGAGCCCTTTTTGTATCTAAGAACTTTGCTGCTTGGAGACCCTTTGGGCTGAATGATTATTGTGGAAGAAACTACGGTCACCTGACCAAAAATGATTGGCTAGATGGGGAGCAGCAGATTCCGGCTTGGTTTGTCGAGGGGCGTACCGTTCTTATCCCCACAAACGAATATTTGAATACGTGTTAAGAGTTCTGAATCTTATATAGACTAATAGTGTGTACAGTTAACCTAGTAGATATTTCAACGGATATATGAACACAAAGGGTCAGAGAGAGATGTGGTTGACTGTACTGAAAAACGCCATCCTTTTATGGGCCTCTTCAATCTTGGGAACTGCAAAAAATTGCAGGGGGCCAAACCCGGTGAATATGGTGGCTCAGACATGATAACGGTGTTGTTTTGGCTAAAAGATTACGAACAAGCAATGTCAAGTGAGCAGGTGTATTATCATGATACAAAAGCCATGAATTACTTTTCCACATAACTTCAAGATACTACTTCTTATTGATCATACAACCATGTGGCAAGAACTTCTGATGCACTATGCCACGATAATCGATAAAAAAAATTTGCAAAACCTTGACATTTGATCGAACTTGGCTTGCTGTTTTCGGTCTTGGCTCTTCTGTCATGTCATAACCATATACCCATGATTCGTCCGTGGATCTGGATCGTTGATGATGTCATTCAAGAATCCCTGAGGGATGCTCTCGACCTTCTATGAAAAGCTTGTATAATTTTTTTTCTCAGAGTGCAATCACCGTATGCCACTGTAAACATTTCAAGTGTTTTTTTTGAGAACTTAATTCCATTTTTATACAAATTCTAATGCGAATTCTTTGATCCATTTTTTTCAATAACAGAAAACATGCAAAACACTTCTGACTTTTATGCCTCTCACCGACAAATTGAACATGCTAAATAGCTGAAACTGTGAACATAAGTTCGAGACAAGTGAACCAACATGAAAAAAAAAATGAAAAACATTATTCTAATGTACGTTGCTCGCGAATTTCGAACATTCACCTTCTTGAACACTTCAATCCTAGCACAGTTCGGAACCAATGACCACCAAAAAAATTCGAAGAGCCCTTTTGGTATCTGAGAACTTTGCTGCTTCGGGACTCTTCGGGCTGAAAGATTATTTGCGAAAGAAACTATCGTCACCTGGCTAAAAATTTTGATAATGATTAGCTAGGTGGAGAGCAGCAGATTCTGGCTTGGTTTGTCGAGGGGCGGACCGTTCTTATCCCCAGAAACGGATATTTGACTTTGAATTTTATATACACCGATAGTCTCTACAGTTTACGTAGTAGTTCACAAGTTATATGAACACAAAGATCGGAGAGAGATGTGGCTGACTGTAATGAGAAACTGTTCTACGATAGATGTACCCTGTCTGTTGCAAGAAAAATTTTCATTTTTCTCAAAAAAATTTATATTTATTCATCAATTTCTATTTTGTTGACTTCCAACTAGTTCCCTCTCATGTAATACACTTGTGCCAGCATTTTTTACAATCCTCAAAGCAGTTCTGATATGCACTTTTTGGTATGTCCTTTCATCGGTCTCTCCAATCATGGGAACAGGAAAAGTCACAGAGAGCCAAATCTGGTGGATACGGTGGCTCAAGCATTATAACGGTGTTGTTTTTGGCCAAAACATGACGAACAAACCATGACAAGTGGTGAGGTGCATTATCGTGATGTAAAAGCCATCAATTTCTTTTTCATAATACAATCCTCCATATTGCTTTTCTTAAGCAGCATATAACTTCAAGATACTACTTCTTATTGACTGTACATCCATGTGGCAAGAACTCCTGATGCACTACGCCACTTTGACATTTGTTCTAACTTGGATTGCTGCTTTGGACTTAGCTCTTTTGGGCTCTTCTATTGGTACGATTCGACTTTGGTTTCGATGTCATAACCATATACCCATGATTCGTCCCATTCATCACCCTTTTGAGTATATCTGGATCGCTATTGACGTTATTCAACTTTCCCTGAGCGATGCTCATGCCACGGTTTTTTTTATTGAAATTCAGCATTTTTGGAACGAACATCGCTGCCATATGCTTTGTGCCGAAAATTCCAAAAAAAAAATGCATGACACAACCAACAGACTCAGCAACTTTTGTAATCGTGATTCGACAATTCTCCATAACCATTTTCTTCACTTTCTCAATCACCGTATGTCACTATCAACATTTCAAGTGTTTTTGAGGAATCAATTCCTTTCTACACAAAATTTAATGGAAATTTTTAGATTTTTTTTAATAATTCTAAACAGCTAAAACTGTGAATGTATGTTCGAGACGAGTGGCATAGTTATCTTGCAGACCGGCAAATTTGGGAACACACTGTGCGATAGAGCGCAAAATGGGCTCAAATAGAAAGACGCTTTAAGGAACACTCAGTGTCGATCAATCCCAAGAAGACTGAGATGGTTCTTTTCACTAGGAAAAAAACTTTATCGGGCTCAAAATCTCCCAAAATCTTGAAAATAAAACTAAATTTTTCTGAAGAGGTAAAATACCTACTAAAATACTATCCCCGACAGGAAGCTGACATGAAACTCTCACCTACAGAGTGGAGCAAAAAGAGCATATGTAGCTTATGAGCAATGTCGGAGGACAGTGGGACGCACATAGGATCTTTCACTCCATGTGGATCTGGATCTACACTGCAATAATAAGACCTGTGTTAACGTATGGAGTCATTGCATGGGGACCAAAAGTTCTACAAGCGACGGCCATCGAAAATTTATATCAAATACAGCGATTGGCTTGTTTAAACATCACAGGAGCCATGAGAACAACACCAACCTCGGCAATGGAATTGATTACTGATATCACCCCTCTGCACCTGTACGTTAAGGAGGATATGTCAATGGCCAAGTTACGATTGTGCACGGCTGGTGTAAACCTCGAAGTAGGAATGGGTCAATTGAGGCTAAGCCTATGGCGAGAAGCGCTTACTGCGCAACCTCTGCTGCAGGCAACAAAATACAAGGTACAATGCAGGGTACAAAATACAAATGAAACAGAACACAGAGTCAGATGCTACAAATGCAATACGCATATATACAGACGGCTCAAAAACCAAAGAAGGCTCAGGATGTGGAGTTTACTCCATATCACTAAGCCTAAGTATC
>WOGO01006675.1:0-11621 GCA_015342085.1 Leptinotarsa defecta | reverse complement strand
TGCCTAACAGCTTCAATCACAATACTTTTTATATCCAGTATTGATGTGGATGAATTGGTAAAAAAGTATGCAACAGGCTGTTTCCAGTTCGAATGTAAGCATTTTGCCATGACTACTAAGGCATTTGCAGAATTTCATTTGGTTTTGAATCGTTTTTCTGAAATATTTTTTTCTATATTATTGAATTGGTTGTTGTTGAATTGTAGATGGAAACTTCAATATAAAATACAGTTTTTTTGGTTTTGGATTGCTAGTTTACCTAATTATGAAGTGTGTCAATCGAATGAAATTCTAATGTTTTTTGTTATTGATGACAGAATCTAAGAAAAGATATATTTGCTATTTATAGTAGATTAGCTGGAACATATAAATGGAAAGTAGGCTCCAAAAAAGGTTATTTGAATATACATTAGATACTTTGGTTTTGCAAAGAATGTACAAATTTTTCACAAATACAAAACCACGACTTACAACGACTCACTCTGTCCATGTCTCAATTTGGCTCGCTTGGTAAACGCCTCAGTTCGGCCGCGCATAAAATTCGAGGTAGGGAATCTTGACCCAAATATGGCGGAGAGTGAATTTACTGGTGTTTACTTATATACTGTGGCTATATCGACCCGGCAAGTGGTGGTGCTGGGCATATCTTTAATTTTTCATGTCAAATTTTTGAAAGTTGCTTGAATAGCCATTCGTTTAAATTGATAGTTATAAATATTGGATCTACACAAATTTTAGGTAGAGTATAATTATATTTTAAGTAATTTTCAATTCTCAGAAACGAAACGGCAAATAAAAACTTATGGTTTTATCCCAACTGTTGAAGTTGAAACCTTGATAACTCTAGTGTGACTGGTGTGCGATGAGGCATTCTAGAAGAATTTCCACTGCCTACTCTACAAATAACCTACTTGTTATCTTGAGAGTTAATCCATCTAGCATTTCTAGAAAAGCGAAAGTTGCCGAATATGATTCAAGCTTCACTACACTCATTGCCTAGACTCTAGAGCAGGCTCGATTTTTACAGAAATTCTATTATAAAAAAAGGTTACTGAATGAAAATCTTTCTAGAAATACTATACCCCTCTTCAATACTTGCCACTAAAGACCAATTTAGTTTCACCGATATAGGATACACTTCAAGATTACCAATTAAATAAGGTTCGCTTGAGAGTTTTGCTTCACCAATCTTGAAATAAATGAATTAACAAGAATATTGAATCAATATTGAAGATAATTGATCACTATATAAAGAAATAAGAGTGTCAATGTTCTGAATTTTTCTACTCTTTCCAATGATGGCCTTAATAGGAAATATAACACTGAGTACATGGTCTAACCCAGGGTTTAATGCACTAAACCTCACAACTTCTGATCGAAATCCTATTTCCAGAAATCATCAAGAGAACTCAAAGATCTGTTGTACTATACTCTTCCAAATATACTCCTCTGATCTTTAGGATTCGGAACTACGTCAGTCTCTAGCAGTAGCCACCTCGGACCTATTTTTTACAGTGCAGCCAGACACGTCCACAACGATCTTCTCTCTTCTCGTTGTGTCCAATATATTCCTGTTTTAATACTTTTCGTATCAGTATATTGGTTCTTATGCTTTTTATGGCATAGAAAGGACCCTTTCTAAATTTCATCCTTCAAACATAGAATCGATATTGATTCAAATTTCAAGCTCAGGCAAATACCCAAAGCTCACCGATTCTATATATGACATTACTGAAAGTAGATATCTTTCTCTCTGTAACTTACTTCCTATTCTACTTTACACTACACTATGAAAATAAACTCTAAGACTGAACAAAAGAAGAAGATTACTAGTTGACGTCTGTATACCTAATCATAACATGAATAAAAATAATCAAAATAAACATGGACTTTGGATATGAGTCACTATTCTGATTAAGAGGATGAACTACTAAGACTTCTCAGAATAATCCAAGATCTGAGAAAATATAAAATGAAAATTTTAAATAAGTGTTATGTTACAATCTACAATTGCAGAACCTATTGTTGTTTTTTCATGAAAAATATAAAATTTTTCGTTTGATTTCAGGGTACATACTATATTATCCCAGTCTAGAATGCGTGTTCTACGTTTAGTAGCACTTTAACAACTTGGAATGAAGAAATTTTCTTTGACTACACTCCACAGAAGTTATCGATATGTAGACAAGTATTGAGAGAACATTTATATTTTTCTTTGGCGTATTCCGATGACGAGATAGATTTTTCTTGCTTAAATATTTAGATGCTTTTTTGACAAGTTAGATTGAGTTCTTGACCACCGATATCACGACAGCCTCAATTCGCTGGAATAAGAATTGAGAATATCCTTTATTATTGATGGTGCTTGTTATTAACGATTTTTTGTTTCTCAAGAACCGTCTGGCCCTTCCAAGTTTCTGAAAATACTGCAGCTTCATCAGTTTATTGCGTTTTTCATCCCATCTCCTCATGACATCCATTCCAACAATTTCATTCCAGGTACTAGTTTCAACAAGTTCCTTCTTATATATGTGTCATAATTATGTGATTGATTGCCTCCTCTTAATTCGCATAAAATATGACGAGCTGTTTCTGTCTCTATCTTTCGAATTGATTATTCAGTTCTTTTTCCAGATATCTCCATAATACAAATTATCCTAGTTATATTTTCCCAGTAGTATTTGTTTCTCATTGACCCATTCTTGATCTGGACTCGGCAGTCGGTTCAAGGCCGAAACTTATGATCCATGTCTGGCACACTCGAATCAACTTTTCTAACGCATTGCAGGATTACATACACTCCTGTTTGGAAGACGGATGTGTAATGACTAAGTTTATTAACATCATCCACTTACAGTTTGTGACTTTTACCGTGCAGTTCGCGTTAAATATGTAATTTGTTGTTTTGTGCTCGTGCTAATGTTCGTTCTTCCACTTATTCCAAAATTCCAATTGGGCATTTCCATTCTGGATTGACAAGCTCTCACCTTCAATGTCATAACAATATGTAAAAGAGTTCAGTGCGGTTCTCATTGATTCCGTCATTTCAATACAAATTAGACTTTGATTTCGCCTAGTTTGTTAATAGCAGTAGCTTGTTTCATCTTACGTGAAAAAGCATATGTTTTAGAGTCAATCAAAATTGAGTAGAGCTAATACATCACATCTGAATTCGATCATCATGACTTTGTGCAAGTACGTCTGGCTAGAATCAGTACCATCCTGCTTTTTTATCCCATCTGATTGTTTGTTTTACGTCAGCCTGGGGCCTAGTATCACTCCCAGATATTTAACCGTTTTCGAGAATCATATCTTCACTTCGGAGTTGAATATGACCCAGTTCTTTCATCTTGGTCCTTTTTGGCACACAAAAATTGCAAAACTCTTCTCGACCAACCAAGCTGACGTCTCAGAATATGATTTCTTGGGTACAAATTAGTTTCAAAATTTTCCATAATTTTCAGCAAGTTATTTTCTTTTTCAGCTAATCCGTTAGTTGATTTATATGAAACAACGATAAACTTGAAAACAGTACTTTCAGAAAGTCAAAGATTAACGAATATGTTTCCCAAATTCACGTTTTCTATTCCAAAATAATCTACTATACAGAAGTAAAAAATGTTCGATATCTAAAATGTTCGAAATCTTTTTTGGATTTTTGTAACCATAGTTACTTTTACTGTAAAAAAGCAGAAATTTTCACATTCGAATTTCCCTCCAATTTGTATGCAAAAAATCATCATAACTGCAATAATTATGCCATTCATATCCAACTAACTATGCCATTCAAATCCAACAGGATATGTGATAGTGATAGGAATTTGCCTAGTTTACCTCCTGATGACGCCAACTTGGTTGGTTAAACGTCCGTCTAGAAGGAGATTGCAGTTCTGGTATTTTGTAGTAGTGCCTGTTTGGAGTACAACATAAGTGTTTGAAATAGACCGTTCACCAAAACGACCAAGTTGAAGGAACTCCGTTCATTACAACATCGAGGTGAAGATATATAACTCGTGGGAACGGTACCAATTTTTTCAGGTTCATGAATGTTCATTTATGAGGCTGAAAGTACACTCTTCTCTTATTTTTGTCAAATCCTTTCCAGATCAGGTCTAATGTATTTATGATTCGACATGAAAGAGTAATCCAGCTGATATTATTACCTATTCCTTCAGAACATCAAGAATTCATACCCCAAAACTCAGTCAGGCTTAGTACCCGATACTGAAGATGTGTTCTTACTCATGACCAGTTGACTATACTGTACTTTGCTCAGGCAGAATCTCGCTTGAAATAATATGGCATTATCTTCTGGGAAATGTCATCAAAATTTAATGGTAGTTTCCTCTCAGAAAAAATTAAAACCAGTTGTAAGAATGATTTTGAAGAATTCAAAATCTTATCTCTGCCATGTCTGTTTATTTTTGAAGTCTGTATATTTGTATACTGTAATTTGAAGTATTTCAAAACTAATGCTTTAAAAATGATTTTTCAATTCTCAATCTATAATTGGCCGAAGAATTTTCAATAAATTACCATTGACTATGAAATCTATTCCTGAACTGAAATTATTCAAATTAGCATTGAGAGAATTTCCATTGAATAAAATTTTATATTCTGTAGATCAATATTTTTTGTACTGATTTCAGACTTTACAGATATATGTACGTTTCTCTTTTGTGATATGAATGTCGTAGACCTAAATTTATGCTAGGTACAACATAGAAATGAAATGAATAGTGGATGGTCTGTTGGAATGAAATTATCATCGCCACCATCATCTTCAAAATTTTGGGAAGCATATCGAAATAATCCTTTCAGTCTTCTACATTTTCGTGGCTTGAAGTGATTTGAAAATATGCTTGCATCGGTCGACAAAAAAATCCAATTTTATTTCGCTGCCACTATTATTCAATAATATATGGGGATGCGGGATCACAATCTTCACATTTATTGCCATTCAGTTACTGTCGCCATTATTTTGCCTCTCTATAAAGTCGAAAAGTAAATAAGATGTTTAGCGCGATTTTTTTTTCTAGCGAACTGGAAATATATTTCAAAAGTTGATATAGAAATATCGTATTTTATCAGATTTTATTTGAAGGAAATTCATTCTATTTGAAGGAAATTTATTCATTGTACTGAGATGTGTTACTGAATTGAATTCCAAATGGGTTTCGTAGGGAGTTTTTCAATAATTCAAGTAAAAACAACCTTTTCTATCCACTAGAACAATATACATGATTCTAGTTATAAGTTGAGCATCACCTGATGATACCAATGAAGTGGTAGAAATGCACATCTAAAATAGTTTTCGTCAGGCACAGTCTCGTATTTTTATTGTTTTTTCATTTCGATGTTGGTTCATCCCCAGACTGTAATTTTGATAACCTCAAGACTAGCTACAAACTCTTGGCTCAAAAACATCTTCCTAATTCTCCTGTAGTCTTTCTAAGTGATAGTTCATCTTCTGGATATTGGAACGTGTTTCACTGAAAATAATTTTCAGCTATTTCCGATAATTGTGAAATTTTATAGAACAAGAATGTTGAGTAGTGATTATTTAAATCTTTAAACATTGCATGTCACGTTGTGTGGTTGTATGGAAACCTGGCCATCTGAGTGATTTCATTAAAATTATCTGAGCAGAAATATAATATGATTTACTGAATAAATTTCCTCCAAAAGCTTTTAAACAACTTGATGGAAATTACTTGGTTTCATTTAAATGTTTTGATAATCTCGCTATGCGGGCTGCCTTCACCAATCCCGAAATGTCATGTTCGCATGAGGGTATGCCTCGAATCCCACTCCTAAGTTATTTTTCAACCCAGCCACATGATAGCTTGGCTTGGTAATTTCAAAGTCTTCCAAAGTAAAACAAAAGATACCGCACTGGCGTGCGGAACAACGAGTTATTTATTATCTATGTTACGTGCAATGAAAGGTATTGGAAGAAATCGGAAAGGTGATTAGGTGTTTAACTGAAAGTCGTATTTGATTTCCAACTTTGTAATCATAGTGCAAGGAATTTTGCAGTTAGTTGTAGCTGGTAACCAGATTATGGCAACTCAACTCAACATGTTGAAAATTTGTATGTGTTTCATGACCATGTACCAAAATTAATTTCGAAACCACTCAAATGTGACTGAATGATATATTGTTTTCCCCTTTATTATTTATATGGGTGCAAAACAAATAATAGACCTCAAATATAAAAATAGGATATAGATTTGAAATTCACTGAATTACTATCTTTAGGATTGGAGATTCAAATCATTCTATAGCTCTCTTATCTGATGAACACAACTTCACTTTCAATACTAACGGAAATGAAAAAAATAGATGAATGTGTCAAAGAGATATACATACGAAATGAAAAAATAAATATTTCGTAAAGGCATTTAAAAACACTCACTTTTTCAAAATTATCTCCGCTGTAGGATTGTTAAATACCTTCCGGAAAACAACTACTTCTCCGGCTAATTCTCAGCTGGATATTGAATCATATCCAAGGGATATGTATTTAAGACACCTCACAAAGAATAGTTTTTTTACCCTTCAACGCACAAAGGATAGTCTTGCAGATGAGAAGCATCATCCAACAGTAAGACCAAATTCGAGATTATTATCTCTCATCAGTGCATGAAAAATCTGACTCGACAGCAGTGTGTCTGGAACTCAACTGACCAACTCGACATAACTACCTATGTATGGAAATTAAAATTATCGCATGTTCAGAACTCATGATAAAAGAATCATTCGCAAAGAGAACATCTTAGCATTCCGACACCATATAGGTCGACCTACATAGAGCATTAATGTAGTTGATGAGTTCAGTGGTCCTAGAATAGATTTTAAAACAGAATAGACAGAGCAATTTTACAAAATAGAAAATCATTTTTTATAAACATCCACTATTTCAGGCAACAGTGAGAGGAAATCCAGAGAAAAGAGTATTTTCATTTTCACTAGTATATCTATCACTACCGACATAGTTCACAATTCCAGTTCCGAAGTTTCTGTTGAAAAATGGCCAGGGGTGAGTGCTCTTAGGTCGTTAGGGTCTCAGCTCATTGAGCATAAAGATCTGGAGTTCAATATCGATTATATTTGTACTTTAACGGTATTTAAGTAGTTCTTTCTAGTTTATATGTATTTTCCTATATATTTATCTATTTTCTGTTAGTGGATGCTAATCACTAAATGTTAATTAAATATTTATTGTTCATGAATGAGTAAATAAGCACAATACAGGCTTTTGTATGCTTAGATGTCATTTACTCATTCAGAATGAATTATATAAATTTGCATTATTTTATATGTATAGTTGTACCTCAGAATTGAATGAATTGGTTGCCAATGATACGAGCCAAATGGGATTCAATTGATTTTACTCCTGCTTCAGGCGGTTGAAATGCGGAAATACAAATGCAAGCTTTAAGAATCATAGATCCTCTAGATCGACGTGAAATTCATTTTGAGAGATCTCCAAGATTTCATAAAACGATATCGAATGGTTTAATTTTATTTATACATTCTACATGTAGATTATTTGTATTAGGTTAACATGAAGTTGGATTTTTCATTTCTAGACGCGTTTCGTTAACACCGTACCTTCTACCGAGAAAGCTATCATGTAAGAGAAACGCATCTAGAAATAAAAAACGTTTGTGACAAATGTTTAATTATTATCAATGATAGTGTTATTAATTTCAATCAAGTAACGGGTCAGTCCATTCATAAGTAGTTATTGAGACATCAGTCTCATGAGCAACTGTTGTCGTGGGCTACAGGGGATTATTCACGACAGACCCAACGATTTCCAGCTGCTTCCCTTCCAAGATAGATTTTTTCTCAGCTCCTCTAGCTCTAGCTACAGTTTTAGGTTCTTTGGATATTTTCAGTTGATCGGATTATCAGTAAATCTTGCATTGGAGAAACACCCCTTCTGCTTCATGAAAATCACCATCGGCTTCGTCGTGAATTAGGATTGCCACTTTCATCCTCTTAAGGTTTCGCGCGAACCATTTTTGAAAATTCAAATGAATCAAAATGGAGCGAAATATCAGTGTATGACAGTTGTCAAGCTAGCGGAATATTCTGTGTTACTAAGGTAACACGGTGTAGATTCTTATCTACATAGTCGATCACAAAAAAAAATCCTAAATCAAATTAAAAACAGGAATTCCTTTTTTTTGTCAAATACTGACATTCTGTTTCATTCTGAATACGATTCATTTCCGTGAACATTTTTTTTCATCTCACACATAATGAATTTTGGAGCCGTTTCAATTATATTTCGTTTGAAAAATTGCGAATTTTCATCTTTGTAGTCCCCAAACGATTCATACAAATTCAAAACAGTTAAGGTCATTGTATAGAGAACTAAAATGCCTTTAGAGTAAAGGGTCACATGACTTTTCGTTCCATTTAAAAAAAATAAGTTGATAGCGAAACCTCCGCGACAAGTGATGTCACACAAACAAAAAATACTAACAATGTTTTTTTTCCATACAAATTTAGACTTCGACATCTGGCCCGGTTAATAAGTCAAGAGGGTGGGGCTATTCACGGCCGCACTGTATATCAACAATTTATTGATGAATTTTCACAATTTATGCAGAAAAAAACAGTTTTTGATTTATAGTACAACCGCTCAGATTTTTTTTCTCATTACAAACGATTAATGGTACGATTCTTACACCTGAAAATTTTTTCGAATGTATCTGCGAATCATCTACAAATATTTTTGAAAAGATATAATTATATTTGTTGATTTCTTCTCTTCTTTATGATTTATCTGTTTTTCTTCAAATTAGAAGAGCAGTGCCAAGTCACTGTGAATTTTCTAAACATCTGCGTCTCGACAAAATACTTTTTTTTGAATTCTGATCTATTTGCCTCGAAATTTATAATTCTCTTATTATTCATACTAACGAATATCAAAGTTTTGATACTAACGTCTTTACCAATTCAAATTGTTTTTATAGATATTTTGGTTACAAACATCAGTTAACTCAAATATTTTTATTACCGTCCCCAGATACCCATGACTGGGTACGTTTTTATAAAAATTCTCTGTGAATTTCCTTGAGAACGGTTATGGTAATAATGAGTGACTTGTTTTCTATAGTTGTATGATAATAAGTGATTAAAAAGTTTCTCTGAGTGGAAAGAACTCGTGGCTCAAAGAACGCTCTACACGCTACTAGAATTACCTACTTGTTGGTTTCTTTGCTTTTCTTTCAGCGGGCTTATTTGCAGTTGGATCCTGGTTTATGTCGACCGCGGTTGTTCTAAAGCTGAAAAATCGGAATGATGATGCATGTTTCTAGAAAATGAGTAGGGTTGATACGGGTTTTCAGTATTGAAATGTTTGTTATGACGTTTAATTTATTATATTACAGTATTTGCAGAGAGAAAATTGGACACGATTTGGATTTTGGAGTTCGCGAGTCGTGCGCGTTTTTGGTAAATGAATAAAATATCATTCTATTTCTGTTCAGGACGACCATTAGACAGTTATATTCTGTTGGCATACATATAACTGTTCCATTTCTGTTTGGAAATTTGATTATTTGTGATTATTAAAAATGGTCCTTGTTAACTTGATCATAGCAATTTTTTACTGAGGGCTATTTTCCATTTTTTGGTCACTTTTGGTTCCATAGTAAATGGCTCCAATTTTGAATTTTCGTATAGTACACTCTAAGACAACTATGAATCAGAATGTGATTTCAAAATTTTTTGCGCCTACTTCATTTTTCCAGAGCCTAGGTGGCCTTGATTAGATGTAGTAAACTGATTTAAAGACCTCTGATGATGTCATAAAATTATAATAGCAAATTTTTAGTGACTAATATGCTATATGGAAATGAGAAAAGTTGACAATAATCCACATTTTCTAACAAACCCTTTTTTAAAAAAAAGATCATTTGATGAATGTAACTATACTAATTTATTTGCGATTTAATTGATAATAAAAACCTAAATTGAATGTTATTGAGAAGAATACTGATTCATTCACTTTTTCCAAATTGCCATGGATAGCCATAGATCATAATATTTTGCAGTTATTTTATTCAAGTCTTCTTCAGTAAACAAAACACTGACTCAGGTAATGACAGTGAAGTAAGCTTTATGAGCAGGGAGTAGTTTTCTAATGTTTGTTGAATTTCAGTTTATTTTTTTGGGAAAATATACTGCTCGAAGTAAAGAAGTGGATATGTTATTAATATTTGGAAAATATCTAAGGAATTCAAGGTTCGTATGTTCAGGAATATTCCAATTGGTAACATCCATCAGAGACAGGACAATTCTCACGACATCTTTGGCATTAATGTATGAACAGGATAATCGGCACACTGTTGCTCCAAGAGCAGTTAACAGAGGTGAGGTACTTTTAGGTTTTCTTCAAAATGAAATCGAAGATCATCTTGAAAATTCACTTCTAGCAGTTTATATGGTAAATTTACTTCCAACAATATGTGGCATTCCCTCTATTCCAATTATTACCCAATAGGGCATTTTCATAATCAATTTATTGCAACCAATGGTCCAGACGAAAGGGTTGATATCTCCCTATTCACAATAATATGTTACTTGAGATGCACTGTTTGGAACCTTTCGTGTGGTAATAATTATTACTGAAATTTAATACCAAAACAAAACCGTTCTTTTTAACTACACGTTCACGTGTTTCAATCACCAAATAATCATCTTCAAGAGGAAGGTTGAACTACAGTTTAATCTTCCGATCGAAACATATGTCGAGGTGTCAAGAATAACTTTTCTGTGTTGGTATTGAACTCCAGTAATATTCAATAAAGTGTTAGTTGAATACGTTATGGATTTTCAACACCATCGGCCAACTTCATCACTTATTTTCACAAAGATGTGTAGACCTGCATAGAAGCTACTTTCAAATACATACTGGGAGAAAAAGCTCTCCTGAAACAACTACTGTCACATCAACATAGAATAACATGAAAGAAAAAATACTTTCGAACCAAATACTTCTATATGAACATTGAATTATACGAAGATCATCTATTTCTATTCAGTTTGTTCCCCAAATATTCCTGATAGAATTGATAGAATTGTCTTATTTTCTCATCGTCACCTTTCTGGATTATATTGCAAGATAAAGCACTCATTCCATTCACAACATTATGACTTAATGTCACGGTTGGGACAAATCTACTCATGTCACAACAGTACGTAAAACTATTCATACGTTTACTATTCATACGATTTGAATCAATCCCAGGTATAGGATTCGGGTTCAAATTGTTCATTTCAAAACTTATATTTCTCCTACGACTATATTTCTTTCAATTCGAACGAGATTTCTATAGACGGGATTAAGTCAAATGAGCGTATGAATGTTAGTCATTACGTACTGTAATTTTGACATGATCATATCCGTGATGTTATGTTATGGGTGATTTATTCCGTTATATTATCAAGAAAGGTGCTGAAAAGGCAACACGACAAGTGTCATATGCGAAACTTATGCCATTGATTTTTGATCAATTCCACTAAGACACATTGTGACTTCCCACTTAGATAGGATCCAAAAACTCAAAAAGTGAACCTGTCACTCCATAGTGATATAA
>WOGO01006674.1:0-11621 GCA_015342085.1 Leptinotarsa defecta | reverse complement strand
ATTACAAGTAACATCATATTTGACCAAAATTCCTTTCTCAACCGTACGTAAAATAGTCAAAAACAAACCTTATAAACGCAAGACGTGTTTTGATACAGGATTATCAAAACTTTCAGATGCTCAGCTAATGACATCATTGAAAAAAAACAATATACGACTGTTAAAAAGTCAATGAGATTCCTACAACTGCAATCATAAGGAAGAAATTGAATTTTTCCGGCCATAACGTGAGCTGCTATGGCAAAACTCTTCAGAATTGGATAAAGAAACTAGGATTCAGATTTGAAATAATAAACAAACAAACGTATTCTAAAAACACTTTATTGTGTGATTTTCACTAGACAGTTTTACAAAAACGCAACACGTGTTTTGCCATACAATGGCTTCCTCGGGCGTGTCTTAAAATGCCCGAGGAAGCCAGTGTATGGCGAAACACGTGTTGCGTTTTCGTAAAACTGTCTAGTGAAAATCACACAATTAATTGTTTTTAAAATACGTTAGTTATGGATTTTCATCAAGTATCGGCCGATTCCATCATATTTAATAAAAAAACGTCAAGCAGTTATAGAAAGCAGAAGAATAATGGAATTGCATAACAAATACTAGGGAGCTAACTAATTTCGATATTCAATAATCATTTCTGATTTTATAAGAATCACAATAACTATATAATATATATAGGTGAGTGGGAAAGTAGAGATTTGAATAACAGGGTGATAATTGAAAATACACACCACACCCGCTCGATACAAAAGTGCATGGTGATCATGCTTTGATCACGCATCTATCTTTGTTTGGTTTTTTGTTTGTTGGATAGATATAGTTCAGTAAATATCATGCAGGAAACTGAAGTTTCGTCCTTTGAGTTATTCAAACATGTGCTGATGAGTTGAAAACGAGTGTTTTTGGGTCGAATTTGATTTCAATGTTGGACCCGATAACCATAAATTAATATCAAACGTTCTAACCCGGTTTTTCAGCATGCGCTTTTCTCCGGCAATCTGTTACAAATCCGATAGTCAGCGAGTGAGATCTTTGATCGACTTTAATTTCAATCTCAGGATAAGTAGCTCATAAGCTTCAGGCGGGAGGTGCCAGAAGGAGCTACAGCTGTTTGAAAATCTATATTAACTATTAACTGGCAAGCTCTCAACATCGTGAGTACTCGGCAAATGAACGTGCAAATGAACAGCACTCAATGAAAAGATCTTGGACCGGTTATCTAAGTCACTATACTTTTGTAAATCATACCCGAAAGAAAATAACGCCGGCCGCCACTGGTAGCCATAAACCAATTGTGACGTGGCTAAGAGCGCACGAATGTACGATGATTCCCCGCCACTTTAGAAGCAGCGAGATTAATGCTACCGATTTCGAGGAAATTTTCTAGCGCATTCAATTACGATATGAAAACGCTAGTTGTGAGCATATCGACGCAGTCAAGTGGAAGCTACAGTGCGGTACGCGAAGTGATCCAGTAACATTCAAATAATAGTTGAAATTTTAGTTGAAGTGTTTGTTGTATTTAAAGTGAAATAAAGTTAAGTTTGATTATTCAGTGTAGTCAATTATTGGTCAACACAAGGGTGAAAAAGTAACAATAAACTAATTTTTTTATCTCATCATCATAGTGTTATTACCTCAACTTTTTTCTGTTAATGTTATTTTATTTATTGCTAGTTCCAGGTTGAGTTGAAAAACAGCCTTGGCTTGATAATCCATCTGTTCACCTTTATGCTGGAAATTGTTTTCCTTTCCTATTTTTGTCTGTTTTAATTGTACTTGACAGCGATGACGGTTGGTCATACCGACCCAGCATTATATAGAATTTTATTTATTTTGAACTTGTGGTAGGTTCAAACAGTTGTGCTCAATTTGAGTGAAGAAAACATATTTGGTGCAGCATTGTACCACGACTCAGGCCCGCAAAATTTACAAATTGTTCTACAACACTGTTTTGAAACATGTTATTTCACAACTTGTTGCATAGTCTAAGTACGGTTCGAGAGTAAATTACTGATAATAATTTAACTGAAACTTTGACAGATAATTGCCAATGAAACAACACTGAAATGAACTACAAAAATATACTGTCAAAAAAACACTACGAAGATACCGGCACATGACCTTTGACTGAATTTTGTTACATTATATTTATAAATATTTTTTCTGCTGTATATCGAGTCATCATAATGACCCAGCATTTTTACGAATGAAAAGTGCCAAGTTGAATGTAACAAAACTGCAGACCTATTACATTTTGCGACTCATCAACGGTTCCCATAGAAAGAAACTGGATACCGGCCTCCTCAAAATGCACAAACTTCATCCGTTCTAAGCAGAATGCTGATGAGTTTTATGACTTGGTTATACACCGTGAGCCATCCCAGAAAATAACGAATCGCAGAAAAATATTGTAACTTATGTTAAGATAACTGTTCACTGGTGAAAGCAGTGAGTGTTTTTTTTGTATAACTCAATGTTTATATGAAAGTAGTTGTTTCAAAAAGGCTTTTTCTTCCAGTTTGTATCTGAAAGTCTATTCGTTGCATGATCTACACATCTATGTGGAGAGTTTACTTTGAAACTATTTGCTTTCTTCCTCATCTTCAACTTTTTTTGTATGAGGGTGGAGACGTAAAAATACAAAACTTTCTTTCGTTATAAAATTGTTTTTTGCGAGCTGTGCATGAAAAATAAAGTGGATTTTCGGAATGCCCTTTTACCCTCGAATTATTTTGACAAAACAAAACTTTCTTAACGTGTCCCACCTTGACTTTATGAGCCATATCTCGTCTTGTCGAGACAAAATTGTTCAAGAGAAAAATCTCCTTTTATCTCTTTTTGCGAATCCTTTGTTTTGGCGGCAAAACTAGTGTTATCCTATGATTTTTTTCGATATTATAATCTTTTCTTAAGAGGTTTCAACAAATATTAATAATTCATTTAGAAATCTACACTTCAAACAGCAGACAGTAGAGTGACATCATTCAATTAAGTTTTGATGCGTCACTTCTCACAAAGCACACTCAACCATATGTTATGAATTGAAGACCCTCATGTACAGTTAAAAATAAATTTGTCTACATACCGATGTAAATGGTATGATCGCATTTTCAATGAAATTACAACGGATAATTCAGTCGTACAATCTTTTCAACATTCAGTAAAATATACGAATTCTTTTCTTTGTATTGAAATTGACAAAGTAGATGGTCAGAATTATACAACTACAAATACAGTGCATTTCTTTATTGTCCCCCCCCCTTTTATTTTTTGAACAGGTCAACTAAAAAAAATGAAGTTTGGGATAATGAAATTAATGCATGAATACTTTGTTTTGAAGTGAAATTGATAGATGAAACTTTCAAGATGGCGACTGGGCGCCATATTGGATACCCAATATCCAGAAAAAATGAACGTTTAGGCAGGAATATTGGGAAACCACATTGTAGGACCTCTATTTAATGATCAAAATTTAAATGCTTGAAACTACAGTTGACCCTTTCATCACTGAAATCGTCGAAGCGAATCCTAACGAGGTCGATATGGATATTGTATTCCAAGAAGATGGAGCACCACCACATTACCCCAGACAAGTAAGAAACTATTTGGATACTACTTCTCCTGGTCGTTGGATTTGCCGTCGAAGTCCTACAGAATGGCCAGCCCGCTCGCCAGATTTGACACCTTTGGACTTTTTTTATCCGGCTATTCAAAGCAAAAGGTGTACGAAACTGAACCTGTTTCAATATTGGATATACGGCAGAGAATAATAAATATTTGTAGTGATATTGACGTTACTGTGTTCGAAAATGTTCGGCGTGAAATATCGGATGGGCTGTTCATATGTCAAGAAGTTCAAAACAACCATTTGGAACATCTTCTGAACTGACCTCAAGCTTATTTTCTCATAATATGAAGTAGTTGCCATTTTGTAATAGTTGAAGATATTGACATTTAATTCTAGGGTTGTGAAGCATCTGTTAGGAGCTTTGAAAATATGTGTCACAAATCCCCCTTTTCCTCTTAACTTTTGTTTTTCAGATGGCACCCAGTCGCCATCTTGAAAATTCCATTTGTCAATGTTACTTCAAAACAAAGTATTCATGCATTAATTTCATATCACAAATTTTAATTTTTTGAGTTGACCCGTTCAAAAGATGAAACTGGGGGGTCATTGAAGTAAAGCACTGTACAGCTACTGGACTAAGTCATGGCCGCTAAGAGAAATCATATCTGCGTAAAGTTTGGGTCGGTGTATGATAAAGAAATTTTCAGGAAAAAAGGAATTGAAACTTTGCAATTTTAATGTTTACGTCTCGAATAATCTAACAGACTGATAACAGTTGTCTATACATCTACTGCACATCTTAAGGAAGGGGCTTCTCAACGACCATGACTCATTCCGGAGCTATACTAGCTGTAATATTTGGTTTTTGTGCATGGTAAGAAGTTCATCAATAGGTTTGAAAACGAAAATTGGAAATATCAAAATAAGGTCAGAAAGTGAATGAAAAATTCAATTATCCACTTACAAAAAAAATTGAACAGTAAAATACACCAAAAACAAAAGAAACACTTTTTTATCGAGGAAATTTTGTGAAAATTTCCGCTATTTTTATTTAGAAGTAAAATAAAATGTTTGTCAATAGCTGCAAATTGTGAGGTTTATCTTCTGGCTGACATAAGGATCAGAATACTGATAAGATGTGATACAATGATTGTTTCAATATTGGTTCAACATTCAAATTTCAAAACCCTTCAAACAAAAGAAGTTATTCAGAAACAAATAAACTACAAAAGAAACAGCTTGATTTTTCAGTTTTCCTTGAAATAGTTTGATGATTAATGGAAGTGAGTTGTATTCCACGAGACGAAATTCTAACACTATTATTCGTTAGAACACTAAAGTTTGCAGGCGGAAAAACTGAATCACATATTTTCCTTCGTAAAATAAAACTATCATTACTTCTGTTACTATTACTTACAGTAAAGCTCCAATCCCCATTGCCCGGGATACATATCGTTAAAAACTATGTCATCTGTGAGCTGCATGTATCTTTTTTGCTCTACATTCATTGTTATTCCCAACGAATGCCTCAGGCATTTTCAATACTTGTTTGTCTTGGTTTGAAATCCATGGCTCGTTTGTTTGAGGATTTGTGTTTCACGAAATAGTTCAGATAAAGCAATATATTTCGTAATCCTAGTACGATTTCACATTGAAAGAGTATGATAGTGTGGCCAACACATTCGAAAAGGGTCAGAATAAAATGAGTTTGGGCAAAGTAGAGAAGCTGCCACAAAAATCATTTTTGTATTCTCCACAAAATGAATTAACTTATATATATTTAGAAAATACTTGCATAAAGTGGATACTCAAAATATCTCGGAAGCATTCGAAATGAAAGTAAACCATTAGAGCAAAAGCCTACGACGGTCAGATCTTCGGTATTTCATGAAAGCTGAAAGTCCTTCTGTGCATGTCTCCTATACAGCTAAGAATGACAAATTATTCTACGATTTCAAGAATTCCAAGAATTGCATTCACCGGATACCCTGCGATTGCGGAGAATCATACATCGGTGAAACTGAAAGGCCATTGAAAGTTCGCATTGACGAGCACAAGAAACACACACAGCGAAGAGAAACCAGCAAATCAGGAATAGCAGAGCAGGTTTGGAGCATCAATATAAATCAAGTGGGCTCAAGCTGAAATCATCAACAAATAGGAACACTGGTTCAGAAGAAAATTCAAATAGGCCGCATATATGTTGTCCAACAACGCATTTAGCCAAGCTAACCTAGAGATACGCAATATATGGAAACCTCTAATCAAGCGGAACACGATCAACTCCCGCCAAACTGTCAGCTCCCGCTCAAACCGATGAAGCGTAGAGAGGAAAGAGGGGATAGGTGAAAACACTCGAATGACCTATAAATAGTCAGATCTCGGAGGAAAAAGTCCAGTTATCACCCGAAGACGATTGTGGATACTAACAATCGAAAAGTAGTGAAGTAACTTTCAAATCTTTCAATTCTCAATTTTCATTTCTTGTTAATAATTTTTTAAATTTTCATCTCGTGTTAATGTTTCAATTTTTTTATTTTTTTGTTGCTTTTGCTTGCATTTTATTTCATTGTAATTTCAGTTTCTTTCACTTAATAAAATTGTTCTTTTCCAGCTAATCTTTTCAATTTTTTACAGATTCTTTCAAGGATTTCAAATCAAGTTATATCATACTAGCTTTTACCTGTAGCTTCGCTGGCATTTATGCCATTAAATCACTAAATGACGTTGAAGTAGCTAGATTCTGAAATTTTTTTGATAAACAATTTTTTAATCTGACATAAAACTTTTTTTCAATAAAAAGTATTCTATGTTACTTCTAATACCTCCAAGAACGTGTGTACAAAATTTCATGATGATCGGTTGAGTAGTTTTGGCGTGAAACCGTAACAAACAAACTTACACTGGCATTTATTATATTAGTAGAATTGGATAATGGAAGTTCGAACTAATGAAATACATAAAGAATTATGTACAATAATTTGTCATAATAATTACACTAATATAACTTTGTAGTTGATCCCTTCAAACTACTTGAACTGGTATTTGTCATCTTTCAATACCCAGCCATTATTGTCTGGTTGATTTTTTGTCTGGTTGGATTTTTAGATGAGCACTATTCGAAATGGTACATATTGCTGCCATAGCTTGCTTTTGCAAAGTTGTAGATTGCTAACGTCAACGTTTCGTAACTTCTTTCAGTCGGAAGCTTCGTTTTCATCTGAGACAACATCAACATCAATTACATTATTGACATTGTAAACATTGTATAAAAATCTCTGAATAATGTTGTTGACCTAATTTTTCAATTAATTCGCTGTTGCCGAAGTTCTTGAAAACTTTCTGGTACTCTAGATATTTTTTCAATGTCTTGTATAGTTTTAGTGTTCCTTTTCTGAATAACGCACGATTAAAATCACAACTTGTGATGCCATGAAATCCAGGTGAGCTCTGACAAATTAAGAGTCCCAACTCTGCATGTATTTTTGTTAGGTCCACATATCTTGAATTATTGCCTGTACCCGTAAGCATCCGAACAACCGAATCAATTCTAAGGAGATGCATGTTACCATGCATTATAGCCGGAATATCGGTGTTAGCACTTCTTATTATCATTTCTGCACTTCTTATTATTACATTCGTGTCTGCTTTGTGAGTTGGGCATGATAACTCTTCACCAACCCTTGAGCCTACTTTGTTATTGACTATGCAAAGTATTTCACTCGCACCCGCTTGAACAGCTATTACCTCGCACTTGCACCTACAGCGGACTTCCAATGTGTCTGACATGATGTAAAAACCATTTTCGTAATGCCATACTGTTATTTTAATTTAACGGTATTCAAATGACAATTGAAAAGTTAATGTTAACAGCTTCCACCCGATAATATTTTTTAACGGTCGGCGGCCATATACAAATTTTTATATTCTTTTTGATATCGCTCTTGAGTAGTTATTTTCGGCAGTAAATCAAACACTCGCTACACAGGATTCTCTCAATATTTCTAAAGAATTTCTTCAATTTTATCCATGGCCGGATGAAGCGAACTCACAAACACAAAAATTGACGTTATTTATAGTATTGTTGTGATATTGTTAAACTGTTTCATGACAACACGATGTTGAGATGTTTCTGTAAAATTATGAGGTACGTGGTTTGTTCTTTCCTCGGAATCAAAATGTTATCTTTCAGCGAGAATACGAAAAGTTGTGAATTAGCAAATAATTCTTTAATATTCGGTAATGTTACAGTATTGAATCTCACCAGTTATTCGCTACATATTGTCCTCATAACGCTAAGAACTATAAAAGTGTCCCACTTCTGAGGTAACTTGGGCAAGTACCTGGTACCTGCCCTGATAACTCACAACCCAGTCTCTGAAGTCGCTGGTCATTCTTACCTGTAGAGGGGACATGCACCCCCAAGCCCCCTCTCGAGTTGAGTGTCCTGCCTTGAGATCTTCCCCACACGGTTACTGTGTACAGAACGTCCATCTACCCCCGCTCCTCCGGAGCAGTCCTCAACTTACTGATGGGCACTTCAGCAAGACTGACATCTGACCTACTGCAATCGAAAGCCAGCCTTTAGGTACTTCAACTTTCGAATTTAGTGGGGACATGCACAGGAAAACTTTCAGCTTTTATAAAATAACGTAGGTCTGGTCGTCCGTTCTATAACATCAAGATGAGTAAGTCAGGAGTCACTCATAGAAAAAGCTGAACCACATAATATAGTCACAACGTATGAAATGACTGAATACATTTTAGATCATATCACTTCAAAATCTGACCCTGAATGGCATTCAAATATTATAATCGACAATTAATCTATAATTTTTTTTCGAAAACTGACAGTTGATACTATACCTGACGATATCGTCTGAATGTTACTACTGAGAAAGCTCTACTCTTTAGTTCAACTTATCCCTCTTCTGAAACTCCATCAGGATCTGTGCTACAAGTATTACAGTAAGAATTTCACTGAAAATATTATTTTTTCCAGATGTAACAACTCACCAAATGAAAATAATAGTTTTTGCAACATGAAATACCCTTCAAACAGATCCACTGAGAGCTATGATGTATTATCAACGGAGAGTAATAATAAAGTTGAAACTTGTGATGCACTGTTGGGAACATTTGATGTAGTAATGAATATTACTGGAGTTTTATCACAACACCAAACTGTTATTTCAACACCTCGACACGCGTTTCGATCAACAAGTAATGGTGATCGGAACATATATCGAGGTGTTGAAATAACGGTTTGGTGTTGGGACGAAACTTCAATAATATTCAATACAGTTCAAAGAAGATAACGATATTAATTTGGCTCTTATTTTGAAACAATTAGAATATGATTTCATTGACGTTTTATTGGTCAAATTTGACACATTTGGAAACATTATAGAACCTCCAAGTAACCTCCTTTTCCAAATATCCTCTACATCCATCCAGAGACATTTTCCCGTCGTTGGCTTTTGTATACTATTTTTGAAACCACAAACTGGGGTTCATTATCGATACCTTCGACGCTCTGAAAAAGTCATTTCAAGTTTATGGTCTATGAATTTTATGGTTAATCTATATCGTTAAGGATATACGAAGCGAGTGACTTACCGATAATAGGAAATCTTGATATATTACATATTCGATAATAAATGGCGTAATGGCAGAAAAATCTTGGTGAAATGGTTATAAGAAGTGAGAAAACTTTGTTATCACAAGTTTCTAACAGCTGATTGTATAACAAAAATCTCAGTAAAAATTACACAAGTAATAAAATACAATTCACAACATCGACTCTCCATGGACAAAATCAGACAATATTGGTGAATTTTTCTTTTCAAAAATATTGAGATCATCCGTTTTTGAATATTTCCTCACATTCATTCAGCACGTTATTGTCACTGAAAGGAAATATGAAGGATACAAAGAAGCCTGGAAGGAAAGAAACTTTTGAAGACTGAAACAAAACGTATGAAAAAAAGTACGTTGGTCAAATTAAGGGAGCTGGTCAGACTTGTTTCAATTAATACATGGGACATATCCAATTCATCAAACTAGAGAAGGTTGATTTGATGTCTCCCAACGTGTTTCGCAGTAAAAATGAAGTTGTTTGAAGTTTTCGAGACCACGATGATATTGGACTTCTGACCCCTCAGAATTCTACAGAACTTCCACTGTGAAAATGAAAAATTACTCGTTAATATTCAGGGTGTTTTCTGGTGAGTCTGGACTACATTGGAATAATTAAGTGCAGTGGTATCTCAGTGGGCACCACAGCCACCAATATTGAGAATTAAAGAACGCCACTAACTTTTTTGTAGTTTTGAGCCACTAAAAATACAACTTTTTTGTCACTTGTGTTTTCTTCATATCAAGCTTCGTTTTTGAGAGAAATGAATCACATCTAAGATATGGACAACAAAAAATGAAAACCAAAAAAACAATGAACAATTTCAACCTTAGCAAAATATCCACCTTCTGATAAAATACACGATTGCAATCAATTTCTCATTGATTGTTTGACATGTTCAGATATACCCTGCAATTGTAAATTATCTAGTATGGGAGTTTTATAAACAAGATCCTCTAGATGATCCAGCGAAAATTGGTGCTGGAACTGAATTTCTCTAATAACGTGGGAATTTTCTTAGGCCCAAAAATGTTTATTATGAAGGTTAATGATAGCATATCGTGAAAAATTTGCTTCTTCCGTAAATAAAATATTTGATCGAAAATTATTATTGTGTGCCGTCGTATAAATCAACCACCTGCAGAACATTAATCTTGGGAGATTCTCTTTAGAACTGTCCATAGGGTTTTTGGGATGACTTCCAGCTGCAGTGCAATCTTCTTGGTAATATTTAAAGGATCTTGTTCTATCGCATCAAGTATAGCTTCTTCCAGTTCAGGCGTTGTTACAGTTGCTGGTCTTTCACTAACTGCATTTTCATTGAAACTTCCAGTTTAACATAATCTTGCATGTAGCTTTCTAAATATTTTAGCACATGAAATTACTCTGTTGAGAAATCTGTTCTGGTGAATTTTTCGTGCTTCTTTAGCATTTCTATTTGCTAATCCATAAATAAAATGCATGTCTGTCATTTCAGCGTTAGTAAAATTATTCAAGCAAGTGTTAATGATATGCAAATTGGCTTCAATTTTTTTTCGGAAACGAAGCTAGATATGAAGAAAACAGAAGCAACAAGAAAGTTATATTCTAGTTGATTAATTCAGGAAAAAAATCTACAACAAGTCAGTGGTGTACTTTTTTCCCAATATTGTTGGATGTGGTGTCCACTGAGACTACACTGGACCTGATAATTTCAATCAAGTTAGGACTAAATGGGCGTCTTATCACTTCAAATAAATGTAGCAAATTTCAACCAAATCGGTGTAAGAATATTTATATTTTATAAGTACCGTTCTTTTAACTTCAACACTCTGTATCTCAGAAAAGAAGCCACACGGGACATACGTTCATGTGAACTTCTATTCTCAATACGACCAAAAGAATCACCTTCTGTCCTTTTGTACAATAGTTAGGAAACACCTTGTATAAATTGAATTGTTTTCAGTTTCGATAAAGTCATCTTCTTATGTTGAAAACAGTGTATATTTACAGTACTTCACTGAAAATACACAACTCGATATGGTCGTCGTGTAGGAATACACATCTGGGCTTACTACCTTACCGGACTTTCTGGTCCTCTTCTTGTTGATGAGCATTTTAAAATCACTGTCATTCTTAGATGAGGTTAAATGCTTTGTATATGCGGGGTAGGAAATGACTCATACCTTGGGTTAAAGAAAAAAATTGGTCGATTCTGTAGACACCACGAAATGACAACATGCTGAAATCTATTTGTTTCCAAACAACAAGGGTTCAAAACTTGATTTCAGGTAGAATATTACTTAAAATTACTCTCATTCAGAGTAATATTCTGATTATGTTATCTTTCGAATGGATTTTTTCTTGCATAGAAGTTTAGTTACATCAATTGCTACTGGTGTTATGAAAACATTTTGGAAATGGTCGAAC
>WOGO01006673.1:0-11622 GCA_015342085.1 Leptinotarsa defecta | reverse complement strand
GGTGCTGATTGTTATGTTTTTGCCAGAAATTCCTTTCCTAGCCAGTTCTGTTTGGACCACGCTGATATTTTTTCCCATTCCCCACTTAATCCTTAGGCTTAGTGATCTGGTTTCCGAGCCAATAAAGTTTCAACGAGTAGTTTGGATTGAATACCCAAACTGATACCATTGCAGGTAATAACACGACCATACTACAATCTTTTGTTTGCGAGCAATTCGTGATACATAAATAGGGTGGACCCGGCAAAGTATTATAAACAGGCTTACACAAGCTGTAGCAAATTATAACGTACTCACAGAACTTTGTTTGAGCTTTCTGTTAGCATTTTGCATAATGAGCATTCATTACTTTGTATTATTAGAATACACTGGAAACAGAGTATAGAGTCCGAAACTCCTAAATTACTCCGTCCTATTTCAATCTCATTGACAATTCGATTCCGCATTGGAAAGGTTTGTATCTTATCGAATAACTCGGAATAAATATACTTCGGAAAAGGAATCGCCTCCTCTCCCGCCCCCGCAAGAAAACGGACAAAGGATCGCGAGGTCCCGCAATGACGTGTCCAAAATGCCCGTACGGTAATAAGAATAAGCACCAGCCAGATCAATATCTGTAACCAATGGTGAGTTACGAGCCGAAACATAAAGGAGTTTTGAACGCGCATACACCCGTTTGCCAACGACGACACGACATATCCCTCAAAGGACACACAGCAATGATACGTAAAAAGGCCAGCCGTTCGAGGTCCTGGATACGCCGTGCTATTATCCTGAATTAGGCGCGGATTCGTTTTGGATCGGGCTACCGGTGTTTGGTCGATACTGTTTTGTCTTCATCCGGGAATAATTATCCATTATCTTTCATGTTGAATTGGGGCACTAGCGGGGTTGGGTTAGACCTAGTTAAATGTAGAATCACATAAACATAGTATCTCAATCCAAGAGCATATGCTTTCACGGCCGCCAGCCAGCAACAAACGTTGCTGAGACTTCTTTACTTCGTCTGCGACAGCAGAGGAAACGTTTGTTACTCCAGGTTGCAATCGACCAGAAGTTGTTCTCTTTAAGAGACTTAATGCTCTTGGGGAGGTAAACGAGTTATTTCTGGGTAGCTACTACCCTGAAATCAAAAAACTCTTTGAAGTTACTGTGTTTGAATGAAAAATCAGTAGGGTTTAATCCAACTCATCAGTTATACTTCTAATTATGAATTCAAGAAATATATGAATTTCAAATGAAAATATATATCTTTTGGGTGGCATTTGGGTAACTAGCTCGGTTACCCATCTTGAATCCTTCGAAAATTATACACAATTATATAAATGTTAACTTCAAGACCTACACTGGACGTTGACAATTTTACATAGCGGGAAATTTTTCCAAAAGAGGTGGCGATATTACATGGAAGATGATTTAACATGATGCAATACCAAATAATGTAAAGTTTCACGGCTGGAGGTTCTCCCAATCAAGTCTGTAATATATCTAACATATGGAAGCAAAGCTTTTCTGGGTCGTATGGCCCGATCAAATTCTTATTCGCTGTACCCACTCTTTAGGTGGTTGAGTCAACCAACGTTTTAATTGCCTCTCTCTTCTGTTGTGAGTTAGACTTCTGTTGTGGTTAGTTAGAGTTTTTGTTCAGGTACCTCTCCGTGTGTGCTGGTTTCTTGTACACTCTGTGGCCCAATGTGCCATCTTCATGTTAGTTCTCAAGAACATCCAAGAAGGCTAGAGTCCCTTGGGTTTCTCGTTCCATTGCTAATTGGATGTTTAGGTCGACAGAGTTTAGGTATAACAGAAATTGTTCACAATGAATTTTAGTGCAACACGGCGTGACACTGATATTTAGGCCAATAAAAACGAAGTTTGCTGACCTCAGACGAAGTCTAAGATTCCTTGTAGCTGCGATTCCTTGTAGCTGCGGGTCGATCTACATTGGAACTAAAAAAAGAAGTGTAGTTTCCCGTTTTTCTGAACAAGAGAAATTGTCGACCAGAGAAATTCAGGCTAGAGACAATTTGTTGATTCCTTCTATTGAGCAGAGTTCTCTTTAGCAGTTCACCACCGACTCGAATACTGCTGCTTTTTCCAAAGATACTGATTTATGTGTGAGGTTGGTTTCTATCAAGAATCTCCGCACAAAATCAATGGCGTAGATTGTAGCTTGATATCTCAGTCTAGGATACCAGTGCACCAGTGTACTCAAATTTATCCATCACATTGCGAATAGTCCTTTAGTAGGACGATAATGGCGACCGTAAAATCGGCGATGCGCGCGGTACGTTGCCCGTAATGAGACGTTTTGCATAAATGATGGATATGATCTTAACATGATTACCGGTCAATTATATTACTCTAATGGCATCGCAAGACTTTTGTCTCAAGCGCTTCAAGAACAAATCAGCAGTATTTCCTCAAGCCACGAAACCGCCTTATCGAATACAACCGATAACCCCTCTATCCGATTAATGGTAAACATATTTTAAGCGATTACCCTCGATGAGGAAACGGAGAAACACCCGTCGAATCGGCAGAACAGAGAGAAAGGACGATGAGTCGATATATGGGAGAGTCTTTGGTGTAACGAAGGGTCGCAGGCCGGGGTTGTGGGGGAAGGGTTTCCTGCTTTTTGTCCCCGTCAAATCCGAAACCGTACAAGATATTGATTCTGCTCCTGGTAGTGGTGCAACGCAATGAGATCTAGACCACGTATTTATTTTTATGGAAACTGTTCTCGTGTAAGCGATGCAATGTCTCCGATTTGCTTGCCGATTGCGCAGAAATGATGCAGACGACGATCCATGTCGTGCAAGAGGTAGGAAAAAACAACGAGTCTGACTGAAAAATGGAATGAAGGACCTGAATATCTGAATTCTTGATAGGAATAAGTGAAATGAAGTTCAAAATATCGAATAAATAGACAGTTTCAATTTTAAAATCACACTGAATTGTTGGGATTGCTTAATTAGGCCACTAAAATTCACAGATAATGAAATGACAAAAACTAATGGATTTAAAGCGTTTTCTAGCAGCTGCACCTCTACGATTATTGAAAAAAGTGTCAATTTTACAACCATTTTATAGCAGATACCTTCGAAACCAATTTCATTACTTTACAGTCGTGTTTGAATTATTTTCATTCACAAGTGAGCCTTCAGAACTTACTTTGCCCTCTCTTATCACTAAATTTTCAAACTTTCCAAATCAATGCTTTGAAGAAACATGATAACTCCAAAAAAACGTATTGAATTACTTTGATTGGTTGAGGGAGACCACAAGGTTCAATTTTTGAACTGATACTGTTTCTGTTTTATTTGTTTTAGACTAAACGGTTTTCTTAATGAGACGACTTACCTAATCCAGAGCTTTGCGGTCAACCAGGACCTTGATAATGGTGATTTAAAAAAAAAGTCTTATTTTTCAGCTTGACACAAAATTTAACTGTTTGGACAAGTTAGTGTCAAAAGATTTCGTATGAATTCTTGCGGTAAATGTGAATGCCAATTCAATCAGCGAAACTTGTGTTGGGCATTGCATGTCATCACATATATGATGTATGAGAAATATAAATATATGTCTGATTTATTGTATACTTGAAGTGCCAAACACCACCATGATTTTAAAATTCTCCAACCTGATAAAAGTTTCTACCAGAGCTCAATCATTACCTCATGCTAATACGCAACTACAATCTCTCGTCGTTTTTAACATGAACCAAATTATTACCAATGCCAATGAATGCAATTTGCGACTTAATATAGCTCTGCGAGAATACATAATGAAGCTGATTATATCCATCAAAAGTGTGATGTTTGTTCTCATTATCAAGCCATGAACTCCACGTCATACAGTACAAGATAAATCGATACTGAACGTAACCGTAATGTCGAGTTATTACCTTTTATCTTATAGACTAGAGAATTCTTGGAAAAATACTTTTCTGGTATTCCTTTTTCTCTTGTTGTTTTCTACCCTATCGGAGGTTGAACATCATATGGTTAAAGTGGTTATTAATATTCATTTATTACTAATAGAGGTTTATTTTTCTCGTCTTGTTTTATGCAGTTATCAAGGAACTTGAATACAACTGCGGCACAGACAAAAACAAAAGGAGCCCAGCTGTTGGATGGGGGTTTAATTACATTGACATCTGGCAAATGTTTATGTTGATTCGCCGCATATCTCAATGCTGTGATGTATCATTCACTATTTCTTTACTGTAATGGTGTAAACAAAGATGATTGATGTTGATTCGAGTAATACTATTATACAATTGATCAGAATACATAGTCTGTAATTTGATCAAAAATATCTACTTGCTGATTCCCATTTCTTGCTTTCGATAAGTGTTGCCCATCATGAAACTGGTGACTGATACAGTATGAATTCTGTGAACATCCCAACAAAAACACGCTTTTTAAATGTAGGATCACTGTTGTCAAGTTGTCAATGTAGTAGAATAATCAAATATATGATTTTTTTATATCGAATCCATTGATTTATTTGACGGTCTTCAGAACTTTGATTCCAAAACTTTAGTTAATTATACCATGCTGGTATAATTACATTGCTTGCTTTCGGTGAACATAATTATAAGCAAAATATAGTCTTCTAAATGCCCCTTATGAGGTACCATATCAAAAACATTCTTGTTGAATTTTGTTAGCCGTTTCCAGGACCATTTCCAGTAAATTCAGCACACTATCATTTCCATTATAACTTCATAAAACAGTCGTTAGACGTTATATTCATCGAGTTGCCATAGAGATTAGAACGATTTCTATATATTTTTCACCTCACCATGCCTGTACATGCCGCTTGATGCTGTGTTGAACGTGAAGCATATCGAGTGAGATTTTCCAAAGTTTGTTCAAACTGTGAGTAGATAAAGTGAGGAGCTGGGAAATATACGTTAGTGTCTATCAAGGAGTTTCCTGAATTTCTGAACATCAAATCACAATAAGTTAGGTCTGCTCATTTCCTTTGTGTTTCCTCGTTTTTATGTATTTGTTGAAGTTACGCCTTTTTCTGCATGCCAATTCTTCCTCGTTGGGAAGTTACTTCCTAATTGTATAACGAACTTAACTACAATGTCTTCATAATTTCACAGTTCATCGTTATCTGAATTATTATTTGATATATATGACTTAGTCACCCTAGAGCGGAGAAAATATAATATAATTGACTTTACATGTAGTAGGCCTTTGATATTATAACAAGATATAACATTAGTCCATCCAAATCGACTATAGTAGCAGAAGAATTGGGACTTCTAAATTCCGAGGTGGAGAAGGAACAAAAATTTGCAAGGAAAAAAAGGCTGCAATTGGCACTGGCATATATAAGAAATCAGTTATGCACTGTGTTACTTTAACACATTATACAACCATCCATGAATCAAACGACTGCTAATAATAAAGCAAAAACTTGCTTGTTTGGAAATAACGGAGCAACGATATGAACAACATCAAGAACCAGCATTGGAAAATGAATCCCGTTCATTATAATCCAATACTTTCTTGCCTTTTTCAATAGTCGTCGTCTTCTCTTCGGGAGACCTTTGGATTTTCAGCTTCACATGCATGGCCTCCTTTATGTGGTTCTCAAAACCACCCCGGCCTGGATACCGGCGTGAATAAAGGAAGCCCTGACTTCATATTTTGAGTAAGAACCGCAATTGCACATGGTATCCGTGTACCTTCTTTGTAGACGGACATTATCGGCACGTCCGTCCACTACCAAGCCCAACCATTCACGAATTCATTATGTAATTTTTTCTGGGGTAATTTCATTCAACCCTGAGCTCTGAGTAGACTGCGGTTTGGAACGTAAACTTTATAGATTTCACCAATCTTCACTGTAAAAACCAACTAGATCACCTGATACGTCGCTTCTAGATGTTTTTGAGGGAATACGTGACATCTAAAGTGTACTACACAACCGTAATTAATTTCAGAACTCGAGGATACAAAAAGATGCCATAAGGTAGGAAAAATATCTGTAAGAGAGTGAAAGACGAACATTTTGAATATTTATCGAAATGAATTGGAGTGAGTTTTGTACAAACGAGTAAACATACGGACGGATTCACACCCGACAGTATTCGAAAATATTCTTTTCAAATTGAGATAATTTCCTCCAAAGCCAAACCTTATCGAAGAACAATTGACGTAGTTATAACTTTATTTTTCAAAAAATCTTTTCCTTTACTTTCAGAAAACTATGTCAATTGATGGTCACAACTGTAGAATATTACAAAATCTACAAAAACACTCTAGCGATGTCACCTGTTGCGATTTTGCTCCAAATTTCGTTCTAGTTACTGGATCGAGGTAAGGAACAAAATTTTCTCCTTGCATAAAGCTCAAATCCGTCTATTTCAAACCCCCGATAAGTCCACTATAGTTTCAGCGGTACCTATACGAAACTAACTACCATATAAATCTAAGTACTGGATTAAGTTAGTGACTAACTTTCCTAAAAAACCCTAGATGTTTGTGTAACCTCATTGACAATTGAAACACCTCCAACAGCACTGATTTTTATGGTCCGCTATTTACCATGACACTTTTATGAATATTAAGTTTCTAGTTTACACAAATCTTCAAACAAAATCCTTATTCTTATTTTTCAGTGATAAAACAATCCGAATATGGGACTGGGTGCCACCATCCGGCTATGTAGAGAGAGCATGCTCTCCTCTGAAGGCTCACAAGTATCAAGTGACGAGCGTCAGAGTGTCCCCACAGGGCTCCATGCTGGCCAGTTCGTCAGTGGACGGAACCGCCATCCTCTGGAATATACACAACTGCACGAAATTGTATACTATGACCCAGGTTAACGGGGATGCTATAAGAGTGTGCAGGTTAGTATCTAGGAGAGTCTAAAGGTTATTCTAATATTAAAATAAAATCCACAAGATTGTTGTGTCGTGATGTGTATATTGGGAGTATATGGGAGTTCTAGGTCAATTTTGATACTGGGAATGGGGTTTGAAGTCATCATAATCTTGTGACTAGTTTCAAACTCTACTAGACTAGACTAAACGTGAATACGTATTTCCAGATTTTCGCCCGACAGTGCCATTTTAGTAACAGCCGGTGATAATGGAGCTATTTGTGTGTGGGATTTGGTACACAGGAGCTTGATCAAGTAAGTAACTTAACGAACGCGCTAAATACGGACATCTACATCTTAGTTTTCTTCTATAGAACTTTGTTTGATCACGAAGGTACCACTCAGTCTTTAGCCTTCACCCCGGATTCGCAGTACCTTGTAACCGCTTGCTCTCTGGAAGTGATCAGAATATGGTACGTCCAAGATGTGATTGATACCACGACAGACACCCCATGTACCCCATTAGCTAGAATAGATAACGCTCAAGACATGGGAGTGCTGTGCGTGGACATATCCAAACATATCACATTCGATGGTAAGTTGAAAATGAAAGTTGAAACTCCATCCCTTAATGAAGTCGTTGTATGTTGACAGAAAACGATCCGCTGATTAGACAGTACCGACTGGCTTCTAGTGGCAACACCAACGAAATCAAAATATGGACAATCACTTCGAAAGCCACGCTGAAACACAAAAATTCGCAAAGTAACGAAGTTAACGTGGAGCTTTTAGACGTTTACGACGGCCACACGTCGAGTGTCACTTGTCTGAGATATAGCAATAACGGTGCCTACTTAGTTTCTACTAGCCTCGATAGATTGGTCAAAATTTGGGATGAGGGGGGAAACTGCGTCGCGTCGCTGCAAGCCCACAGCAGATACGTCAATTGTGCTGCCATTTCGAGAGATTCTAGTCTCGTAGTATCTGGTGAGTAAAAATGAATAATTTAGTATTCGGCGAAACAATGGAAAATAATTCTCTTTGTTGATAATAAGTAACAATATCAAAAACAGTTAGCTTACACGGTTGATTAAAATTATTTTGACACAGAATGGATACAGAGATGGATGGCAGAGATGGATGCAGAACTCTAGTACGCTGTATTGCATGGCTCTATTCACGCATTGTGTTTCAGGCACTGTTTACGTTACAGCTGTAATATGTAACTCCTGTAACTATTAACTTGTACATTTCAAGGTTCTACAGGTTCCAACGACAGGCAGGTGATCATCTGGGATTTGACAGGGAAGATAAGCATTGACACGGAATTGAGTCCTTTCAAAGTAACTGTGGCCAACGCCGAGGCCATTTCCGAATCTCATTTGGCGCAAAACAACAACAACGAAGACAAAATCGCCTTGTTGGAGAAAATGGACGATATCAGCGAGGGCGCTATCAACAGTTGTAGTTTTCACGGCAGGGATTTACTAGCTACTGGATCAGGGTGAGAAACACTTAAATACATGTTTTCACTTACGACTTGGATAGAACTGACCGATACACACATGTATATGTTGGGTATACAATTGTAAAACCCTTTATAGTGAAAATCTTACGGTAAGGTGTATCAGTTAGTGTTATTCACTTACGGTTAGACCCTTTCGTGATCCAGCTCCACTTTGATATTTCCTACTAAGTACTTGAATAATATTTTCGTTTCAGAGACAAATTGATTCGACTTTTTAGGATATCAGGAGAGAACAACAGCATAGAAGAATTAGGTTACTCGCCGCTCGAAGGTCACACATACACGATCAACCACGTTGAGTTTTCAAAAAACGGACAAATGCTAGCATCCTGTTCTTTGGATGGATGCACCATAATTTGGAATGCAACGGTGAGAAAATTTAATTATTGAATATGTGATATGTACAGATTTTCTGGTTGTGTTGTTACTTGATGATTTAAATATATTTGTTTCAGAACGGCGAGAAGATTCGGTTTTTACCGAATAATGTTTTGTCGGTAAAAGTTTGTCGATTTACGCCAGATGATCAGATGTTGGTAACCGCTGGAGACGACGAGAAAATTATAGTGTGGAACTTGAATTCTTTAGAAAAAATTGTGTAAGTCACATTTTGAAGTGAATACAAATGAGATATTAGAGCAATTGAGAAGTGCCAAGTTAATAAAATTCAAAGTGATTGATGCATTTGGCCCTAATAAATCATTTGTTGACGGAATTATAATCTCGGACTATTCGGCTATTGTTGCTTTACTTTTCGGTTATCAAACGAGTCTTTTCGTGAAACCAAAAATGTATACTGTTCAGCAGCGCATCAAATACACATATTACCGTTTTGAGTGTGGAAACTTTGCCGGCAACAATCAAGTCTATAGGAAACTAGAACGTGTTCTTAAAAGAAATAACGTGTTCTATTCTTGTGATTGAAAAATCGTATGCGCGACTGGCCTAAATCAAAAGTAGTAAAAAGTGCATGCTACAGAATAGATAGAACCCAGAGCATGAGAATTAGTTTTATTTCTCCGTCCACACAAGAATTTTTTCAAATGAATTGTTTCAACTTGAAATTATTTCATTCTATCCGTAGGACCTTGGAGGCACATATGGACTCCATCCCCTCGGCCTGCGTTACCCCCGACGGGGTGCTGCTTGTCACCGTGTCGCTGAACGCCGACTTCAAGGTCTGGTCCGTCGACTCCTACAAGTGCCTCTACTGCAAAGAAGACGCCCACGACTACGGAGTCCAATACTGTGATATCTCCCAAAACCTCGAGCCAATTCCCAACGCCGTCATCGATGCCCAGTCGTATCTGCTGGCCACGTGCGGGAATGACAGCCTGGTCAAGCTGTGGAGACTGTCCGTGCCCAAGGTGAATATAACGTGGAAAGAATGCTCCAAGGCTTGTTCTTGGAGGTACTTTACTTGGATTTTGTTCTCCCGATTTTTCTTTGAGAAGAGGAAGTCAGTAATGCTTTGATTTCTAGCACAACGGCACCCTTCAACTAGAAGACATCGACGTGAAATTGTGGCGATCTCTACAAGGTCACGGAGGCAACGTTATATGCGTAAAGTTTTCGCATGTCGTTGGAGAATTTATATGTTCGACTGCAACTGATCGGTGAGTAGAAGTGTTGAGCATGTTGAATATTATTTATAAATTGAAAAATAAAGAAAAATCAAGCGAACCACATGTTTTTATCTCAAAGAGAGGTAAGATATCAAGGTATTTTTCTGGAAATTTCGCTCCGGAATGCTTCTATTTGTCACGTGACAGTTTTGACGTCACCAAATTCATAGTGTTTACCTTAATATATTTTGAATCAAGGGAGAACTTCTTAGAATCGTCTTCAAAAGCAGTAGGGAGTGAAGTGGTAGAAACAATCTAGCCTTTAACAAGGATGATGGGGTGAACAAGTGACGCCATGGCTTAATGCGCCTGAATTGAAGCAAAAGCCAAAAACATTGACAAAGAGAGAGAGTGACGTCATGCACTTTGCTTGGTTTTCTTTGTCACAGTGAGTTCTTAAGGACCACTATTTACGTACATGTGGTAAAATTTTACTTCCACCACACCCAATATAGTTATTAACCCTACTGACTTTTATCTTCTGCTCCGGTTTGACTTGTTTTAGTGGAATGACCAATATTTAATCATAGGTTGAACTGTTTGGTATAATTATTATATCTAATCAACGAATCTTTACTTAATGAGTAAAATGTAATTACAGACAAGCCAGGATATGGTCAGTGTACAGTGCTGACTGCCTATACGTACTAGATCATGACTCCATCGTCACATCATGTTCCTTTAACGCCGACTGCTCTCTGCTTGCCACCGGATGTCTAGACAAAACGTTGTGGTTATGGAAGTTGCCGCAGCAATTGGTGAGTTGACAGATTGTTAGGTTTTGCATTTCATTATCTTCCACCGAAATGGCGACACTTTACTTCTTTTTCAGGTATTTCAAACAGTCGTCGCTGGTAAAATCCACTGCCGATCGAAACAGACGGTGGACTGGTCAACGGCAGACGTTGTGAAGTGGATTAAAGATATCGGGATGCCAGAAATCGTCCAGCGGATACAAAATTCCATGCTAGATGGTAACAAGCTTTTGACGTTTTCTGAAGATCAAATTTCCACCGGGTTGGACTTGGGTAAGTCGATAACAGTCGCTGGTAACTAAACGGTTGAAGCTTTCAGAAGGTTCTTGAGCAACTTTCTATGTTTGATGTTGAGTATCTCTAAGCGGAGATTCTACTCATTATATTCACTATTATTAACAGATCTCACAATTTTAATAGGTGGTTATATATAAAACAATATTGTGAGGTACTCCAGTCATCACGAGTTTTTTTAATTTGGTCTTAGATAACGAGTGATTTTTTTAGGAGGTATAGGATTTTATTTTCAAAACGACACAAAAAAATTGAAAAAATTAATGAAACCTTTATTGGAATCGATAGAACCATCAATATAATTCAATATTTGAAGATAATTTCATGCAAATGTTGTCCGCGGCTCCTCTTTAGATGGCCCATGCACAAGGTCCAATTTTGGCACACTCTCTCTAACATATCGACCGGTATTTCACGTATAAATGCTTCAATATTTGCTTTCAGAGCGTCAGTAGTTGCTGGTTTATCCTTGTAGACATGAGCCTCAACATGACGCCACAAGAAGTAATAACAGAGGCCCAATTGCTGCGAACGGCGGCGAATCGACATTTCACGGTCATCACGAACACTGGCGGAT
>WOGO01006672.1:0-11623 GCA_015342085.1 Leptinotarsa defecta | reverse complement strand
AGTATACTGATTCCACGTAGATCTTTGAAATTTTCTGGATTTGATTTTTTTGGTAACACTGTGACTATGGCACATCTCCATGCAGATGGAAACACATTACTGGAAAAACAAAAATTGATTATATGCGTAAGGAAAGGAACAATTTGAGGACAACACAGTTTGATCATTTTCAAGCTTATTCCATCGCTTCCTGTAGAATTACTTTTGATTGAATTTATCATTTCATGAACAATTAACTCGTCAACAGCTTTAAATCTGAATTTCGAGTTCATAAGGAGATTATTTTTGTAGAAATCTGAAAGGGTTGTAGAATTATCCGTTTCAGGTAAAGAATTTATGAAAAAATTATGAATTTCTTGAGGATTTTTCAAGTGATTTGGAATGTTACTCTTCTTCTTCTCGTTCAAAATATTATTCTTCCTAAGAATTGACCACCGTTCTTCATCTGATGAGAATTAATTTGAGTCCACTAGTTCAGTAAACGATCGACCAACACCCGTACGTCGATAAAACGCAGGATCTGGCGAAAACATTGCCGCTGTTTGTGAGAGTGTGCAGGAGAATCCGAGACAGTCGATTTCGCGTTGCTTACAAGATTTTGGGCTTTCGAAGACCACAACGTGGCGAATTTTGAGACGTATGTGCTTGCTGAATGGGCTTTAGAGCAAATGGTGACCGACCTTAAATTTCATCGAAAAATCATCTTCAGCGATGACATACTCTTTTCTGGATGAATGGGTACGTGAATAAACAAAATTGTCGAATTGTAGATCATACCAATCCACATGTCAGCTATACCATAGACCCAAACTATATAACCAGCCGGATGTTTCTATTAAGGACTCAACGAATATCTGCAAATTCAAGAGACAACTGAAAAAATATTTTACTGAAAGCAGTTTTTACACCGTTGACGAGTTTTAATAGTTACTTTCGATAAATAAATATTAATATGCCCGCGAATAGATCAAGCAATAATGTCGATATATCAAGGAGGTTACGTGTAGCGCCATCTGCCCACGGATAGATCAAGCAATAATGTCGATAATTCTGTCAAATACAGTTGCCAAGCTAGAGAGTTACAAACAAACAAACATACATACATGCATACAGGTGAAGCTAATGAAAGTGTGTTAAAAAAAGCGTGTTGAAATTAAAAAGTACTTTTTTCAAATGAAGAAATACATGTAAAGTATGGCGCGTACAGCGACATCTGCCCGCGAATAGATCAAGCAATAATGTCGATAATTCTGTCAAATATTGATCCCAATATGAAATGAAAAGTAGAGTTACAAACAAACATAAATACATACAGGTGAAGATAATATAAAGCGTGTAAAAAAGAAAAATCGAAAATTCCGTACATTATTCTGATGGATAGGTTAGACTTTAAGAAATCATGATAGTGGGCTCAATAATAACCTGAATTTCACTTAATCAATATAATACAAATATAGTTTCGTGAACCTACTGACTAGTTATATTGGCAGTAAATATGTTGAAACTTTGTAAACATATCGATGACGCAAATTTCAGCCTTCACCAAACAATTCAATTTATTTCATAACAAACAATTGCCATCATAACATAACACAATTGTTACACAAATACCTCTCAAAAACCCAGTTCAATCATTATTCAAATACCGTATCCATTTCACGGACAGACAAATATAGAACAAGTAATTGGAATTTGATGTAACAAGCTTTCTTTGTTTTCCTCGTTTATTTTCTGTTTGATCAAGAGAATGGGTCCTTAGGCGGGCACATCGATTCAGCGGGTTTATATCTCGACTTTCTTTGATCTCCAAAGCCCAACCAATTAAGCATGGAGCTGAAGAATTATGCCATTGACATATAATTGATTAAAACATGACTGGCTGTTGGAGTTGAATTTCTTGTAATGCGACCCCCGGTGAGGTGACGGATTTGTTGAAATTCTATTTCTCACATATTGGCTGAGGCGAAGTGGACGAGATACAAGGTGGTCATACAATTTAAAATGCTTTGAATCAATAGTATATCATTATCATAACCAGTTCGGGGTACTTGATGTTTTATAGAGATTAGTAAAATTGGATCAGCAGGTTTGATGAATACAAAACAAGCACTGCTCCCAAACAACAGAACTGCTACAATTTTCTCGAAACGAGATGAAGTAGAGAAGATGGAGTAGAATCATTCTAATGTTCGGGAAAAATAGGGTCACTCTAGCTTGGGTACCTGGACATGAGGGTCAAAAGGGCAATGATGAGTCCGATGTTCCAGCCCGTGAAGACGCATCCAAGGCTTTGATTGGCCAGAACCCTTCTGCGAAGTAGCGAAAGCATGTATGAAGACATCCATAAACTCATGGATACAAGCCGAATCGATAGATTGGTGGAATAAACTCCCAGGAATGAGGCAGGCGAAAGGGTACATAAAGAAACCATCGCTCTGATTCACGGAAGACCTGCTAAACCACAACCATGAGGTTGTAAGGGTAGTGGTGGATGTACTAACGGAGCATAGCCAACTCAAGAAATATATGAGCAACTTGAGTCTGACACAAGAAACCCAATGCAGGTTCTGTCAAGAAGAGGAAGAAACTGCACTGCATGTGTTCTGTGAATGCGAAGCGATAGCAAGGCTGAAACACGCAAAATGCGTGGAAGAGAAACCTTAGGCTGTCAGCTGGTGATTGACAATGTTTCGTGATGAATTTCACTAGTTTTGACTTCTATTGTCTGATATATAAAATGATTTGAAATCCCTGAAACAAGTTTAAAACAATAGAAGAATTAAAAATAAATAGCTGTAAATAACAATTATTTTAAGCAAAAAAAAAACCTGAAATGAAATAATAGTGAAATGAAATACAAGTAAAAATAAATCAATTGAACAATCATCACCCGAAGACGATTGTGGATACTAACAATTGAAACGTCGTGAACTAACTTGGATTGAAATCTCTTAACTTCATTATCTTCATTTTGATTTTGTATTTCTTTATTTTTATTTTTTGTTCAATTGTTTCATTTTTACTTGTATTTTATTCCACTATTTTTTCATCTCAGGTTTATTTTGCTTAATATAATTGTTATTTACAGCCATTCATTTTTATTTTTCTTTTCTATTTTTTTTGTTCTTTCAGGGATTTCAAATCATTTCATATATTAGACAATAGAAGTCCGAACTAGAGAAATTTAGCTACCAGAGTCTTATCAAAGAGATCAAGCTAGACAATGAGCTCTAACAACCAAGGAGCATCAGAATAGATTTGAAAAGGTCGCAGTGAATCAGGCCAGGGGCCAGTTTCCCGACAATCTAGTCTAATCTAGAGAAAAATAGCTTGTTTTTTATTCATTCTATGCCAGTTCTGCCTTTCTTCACGTTTGATGAGGATGAATGATTTGTTATTCCCCTTTCATATCTTAATATAGTGTTTCTTAGAAATAATTGATAATTTTCATGAAATCAATTGATGGGTATAGTCGTTACTATGTGGTAGATCGTCATGAAAAATGGGAATTGAAACTTCCTATGGTTTTATACCACTTATATTTGTAACTAACGTTACTGGACAATTTGAAACGAATACAATGAACTGAAATAATCAACAATGTTAATCCTTATATATCTATACACCACTGTAGGTAATAATAATGTGGGTGCGCTAATCTGAAAACCAGCGAGAATACCAGATCAATTTGATCATTCAGTAGGTTGAATCCACAATGCCTATGCTTACGAATCTAATTCAATCATCTAATTGAGTTTCCAACCCTTGCTTGTGGTTGCATTCCAAGTAATGGTCTGAAAACGTTTGAAGGACCTTTCATGTTCAGCATATCGTTTTGAGAAATTTCGGTCACATTGTCTCACATAAACACTATCACACCCCGGACACTTGAACTTATAGACACCAGATTTATCCATCTTGTCCACTTCATCTTTGGCATAGAAAAATGAATCAGACAACCTGGCTTGTGGACACATTGTTTTTTTCTGAAAAATCCCGCAATTGTCTCTGTTCTTCTGCCAAAATATCCTAAAGTTATAAATTTCTTGATTTCTGATTGTTTTATCTGAGGGTATATTAATCTGCATGTAAATTAGAGGTTTTGTTTTCTGACTGACTTCTGGATTGTGTCTGCATTGAAACTGAACATTTTTCATTTTTATGAAATCGTTGACTTGTATATTCAAAAAAATGGCAACTTAAAATTGTTTTCGGTTTTGTAAATTGCTGATACTTTCCTGAATCGATGGAATAGTGGATTACATATTTTTCCAAATGACAGTTTCACTAGGGCTTTGTAAAGCTAAGTTCTGGCCTTCTTTGTAGTATTGTTATTATTCATGGAGCTATGAATCTCCACCGCTAACCATACTCTGAAATTTCTGGATTCCATCCAAAAAAGAGCCATCTGCCTGACTGGAGACGTGAAAATCACTTGCAACCTTGGTGGTCTGGAACATCGAACTTTCTTCTATATATAGTTTCACGGGAAGGGTTCAAGTAACTTGGCAAATTTGATTCCACTAAGAGCGATACATATCAGAAATACGGACGGATTGTGGCTGCTTATCGTTTTGAGGTTCAACTCAGTACACCTCGAACTTCACTGTTTGAGAACTCTTTCATCTGGAGAACTGCGTTTATGTGGAATACACTTCCTGAGAACACTTTCACGTATAGTCAGTGGGCATACTTGAAGACTGGCTATAAATCAAATCATCTGAAAGAACAATTCGTTCAGGCCAGTCTCAACACCCTACACAGTAGGTTAATGGACTGACACCTATCAGAAAACAACTACTCTCCTGGCTAATACCACGAAGGTCGTTGGATTATATCCGACAGGTGTCAGTGCAGGATTCTTCACTGACGTTATTCCTGCATATGTTGTTGGCGATACAACTGCCGCAATAGATTTTCAATTATTGGAACACACTTGCAGACCGATTTCGGGCTGTTTGGTGCAAGATAGTGTATATCATCAACATAAAGTCGATGATTTCCGATAAGAAATCACACGTTAAAAGGTAAGACCTCGTTAATCCTTAGCTCGCACAAGTCTTGACTTCTGAGGGTTGTCGTTCGTAGGGGTGCGACAGCTGGAAAAACATATTTTAAACAGATTTTAAACAGAATTGAAAAACGAATTCCGTCAGAGTATCATTCCTCGAACTAAGCTGAAGACTACAACAAACAACAGGTTTGTCGACAAACCTGTTGGCCTGCCTACACATTCTAAATTTAATGTACGGCCCTCTGCAATATTGAGTTTGACATCTCTAATGTACATTGTTTGAAATATGATGATGTTATTAGTACGAAGTTGAGGTTGTAGTGCTACCCATGCGAAGTCAAGGAGCTTTTATTGAAAATGCTGTCCGATGAATTCTACAACAAATTGTTTTCCCTTCATAGGTCTACAATGGCATTAATCTATCATTTAAGGATAGGTCGCTATACTTATTCATGGTCGGTCGGTAGCCGGTCAATTCGACGTGGGTGCTTTATTCACACACTCAAATCGACCGCCGTGTTGGTCGGTGGTTCAAGCCCCAGGCTGAACGGTTGATTTTCACTAACTATCGTCCAACCCTTGTTAGGAATCACACGTTGAAAGGTAAGGCCTCGTTAGTCCTTAGCTCGCACAAGTTTAGATTTCTGAGGGTTGTCGTTCGTAGGAGTGCGACAGCAGGTTAACGGAAAAACAGATTTTAAACAGATTTATTTAAAAAAAATGATCACATGTAACGTTGTAATTAGGTAAGGTCCAAAGTGAGTAGGTCTATTCGACCCTCCACCGCAAGGGTTTATTGTGGCTCACACCTACTCACTCTCGATTAAATGAACCCAGCTTCTCAACGAATACGATTAGTTTGTATGGTGAGCTCAGCTCAGCTCAGATGGTAAGAGTACGGCTCTGCTGATAGGTAGAGGCGATAGGCTCTGTGTCATTCATCCTATCGGCACGGTTACACACACCTTAGGATTGAGCCATCGTTGGGATGCCGTTCATTTGGGAAATAACAGAACCACAAGTGATTTTGTTATTTCCGTATCCAGTGGGGGCTACGTGGAAGCAGGCAGCCGATGGTCGATTTGCTCAACCCCCACATCCCAAGCCAATGCACTTGCCAAAAACAGCATACACAGTGATTCAGGCAGTGAAAGATGAACAAGGACGTCTAACCCGCCAAACGTGGTAATTAGATCATTATTTTAATAATAGTAATAATGATTGCTTCTATTGAAAGGTTACTTAGTATAAAATATACTAACCCAACCTAAAAAATTGCAGAATTCAACGTCTGCACATGATAAATCATGGCAGATATTGCTCTTCCATCCAATCAGCTACAATTACAATTCGATGCGGCGACACTATGGCGAAAAAAAAAGAACAGAAATGTAGGTGTGTATGTTCGATATCGATTCACTATATTGTACACTTGTTGACATCTCACATGTATATAGATATCTAATGACAAATGGAAATTTATGAAAATTCTGAAGCTAACTAACTCTACTCCCTAGATGCCTCCTTTTGAAATTCATTTCCCAATTTGTTCTTCAAATAATTTTCTTATCATATTATCTCTTGAAATATGTTAAAACTTCAACTATAGAGCTTTTTGAGGCACTGATAGTGGATTTATGATTGTTTATACTACATTTACCTTATTTAATGCGTGAATCATTCTAATCTTCTCATTATAATGTTTTTACTTCGTGAGTCTGTTCAATATCCACAGCTTAGATTTTTCTATTCATAACCTGAAATTCTCTTAACGTCATAGCCTTCATTGTTGTGCAAACATCAGCTAGTTTGATGGATTTCTCAGAACATGTCAAGTTTACCAGGTTACATGATACGAAGGTTACCTTGAAGCTTTTACAAACTTGATGCTTCATTAGAAAATAAAACTTGAAATGTCGGATAAACTTTCACGCAATGGAAAATATTCTATGAAATCGTTTCTCATATAGTGAGGACATAAATAATTTATTTCTCTCAACCTTTGTACTGGACACGTAAAAATGTATCACATTCAGTGTTTTTTCATTTCGTATCGAGAAGAGTTTTTCTTCACACAGAAAAAAAATGACTACGTTCACATGGGTGTACCTAATCTAGTGCAACGGTAAATTTATAATACATCCACTCATATCATTACTTCAGATGTAAATTTTTTCATACTTTCTGCGATAATATTCGTAAAGAAGTTAGGTCACGATTTCATCGTTGAGAGAGATATAACCGTCTACGATTTTCGAAATCATAGTTCGAACAATAAAATGACTAGTTCTGAAACACCGTTGAATTTTATTGGAAGTTTATGGCGAAGGTGCCGATTTATTCGATTTTTATGACGATTTTAAGTTTTCAACAAATCGTTCAACTGAGAACGTGGCGTAAACGAAACTTGATGATTTCGACATTCAAAACGTTTAATTGTTCGTTACAACTGTATAATTATTTCTACAGAGAGGACTTTGATAACAAAGGGTCGTAAATTAAAATAGTAGTATTGAGGAGAAATCTAATTAGTCTGATGGCTGTATTGAGTAGAGATACATAAGAAAATTACTAGTTTGAATTAAAAGTTGACAAAATTACCTCTCCCAACAGTGAGGTCTTGCAAATGCTCAGCAGGAAATAACTACATTTCCGGTTCCGGCATTTGTGCACAGAGAACAATTTTTCAGCAACTTTTCGTTCGTCTAGCAGCAGAACATAGCTGAGATCAATCACCACAAATCTGTTTCGGAGTAATACTCCTCATCAGTATAGGACATATTTCATTAAAACAACAGTGTTATCTAGTACTCTATCCACCCCGTATATGAAACGTTCATCTCAGATTGGGGCAGTTTTAACAACAATGACAATGATTTTGACATCGAACATAAGCTTATTGTGTTATAAGCAGGGTATTATCCTATTCTGTCAACAGTGTAATAACGTACAAAAATTGAATGGATCTGAGTTGTGGAATTAGATTTCTTAACCGAGAAATCCCATTTAGCTGTTACCAGTGTAATAAATGTTCCTTTCTGATTTATTCATTCTTCTTGAATTAATTTTGACAGCTGCTTTCAGCAGATGCGACTGTCTCCATATCAAATTTTGCATGTCAAGCAAATCTTGGATGGTATTTTTCTCTGTCCAAGAGAAAATAAAATTTCGAGGTTTCAAATATAAACTATAATGAGTTAAAAAACAATTTCATGGACAAACAAAAAGAACAACTTATTAAATCTTAAAAAAAATGTGGAAGTCTATAAAATGAAAGAAAATAGAACAAAGAAAATGCCGCCAATTTGACTGCGTTATTAACTATTAATTCAAACTTAAATCTTAAATTTGTGTCTTTTTTTGGTAATCGAAATATGAACTCCAGATAAACAACCCGTACTAGGAATCCAACAATATATAACCTCTTTGCAAATAGGAAATGCACTCAGACAAAATAATATGTGAACTCAATATCAATTGGTTAGTATATTAAAAAACACTTACATAACGCCTCTTCACCCGGTGTGTCTTCAACACTAACACTTTTATTTTCTACTTTCCTGTACCCTCTTACAATTTCGCTACTGACTTTTCTTGAATTTTGCATTCTGCGCTTAGAAACAAAATAACTTTCCTATTCAGGCCACTATCCTCAGCTTGGAAGGCTGAAAGATGACACCCTAGAACCCGACTTTACGGAGTCTTGTATCCGACTCCCTTCGTGGCTCTTGCAAGATTCTCCCGAACCTTCTGTCTTCCCTGTCTTCTAAAAATCCAGGAAAAAATTACTGGTGCTTCGTTTCCCGCGTTCCTCAAACCATTCTTTGTAACAGTCCCCTACGTGCGACGGAGGTCACCCGAAAACTTATATCGCTGAATTGATAAAAACTTTCAATGCTGGGATATTGATATGCCCATATTTACATCCTGAGCTATGTGACAAATATACCTATCTAATTGTGCATCTTTTCAAAACACGCCGACGAATAGTGTTTATATAAAAACTCTCGGTCCCTCGATCATAATTTTACATTGGATGAGAGACAGATTCGGCGTTTAAAGTAATATGTCTCTTTCCGAAGTTAGAATATATGTTACCATACATAGCTTGCGCCAGGTCTTACAATTGCAGCAGAATTTCTTCAGACTAATAGTGAGAATTGCAGAGGTAAGACTGAAATCTGTTTTCTACCTAAGAGTAACATCAATTACTATTACTATACGAAAACAAAAATACAGTCCAAACAGTGGACTGCAAAGGGGGAACTGGCTTCAAAAAAGCAATAACGGCTGGGAACATGAAGGCAGAATTGACGAATAAACAGCTACATTTGAAAAAATAAAACCCTGTTTCACTAAAATAATGCACCGTGCCACACCTCAGTGGTCGCCATGGCGAAAATCCACGAATTACCGTTTGAACTGCTTGACCATCCGCCTTTCTCACCAGATCTAACTTCAAGCGATTTGTTTTTGTTTTCCCAGCTGAAAATGGCGCTCGGAGGACAGAGGTTTTTGTCGAATGAAGAGTTGAAGGAGACTATGTTGAAAAATAAAAAAAACATTCTGAAAAATTGTCGTGAATCTTTGTTAGGTCGGGAACTTTTCACACCACCCTCGTACTTTTGCTAAATATCCATATGTAGACCTGACCTAGTAAAAAAAGGGTATCAGTCAGATATTATGGCTGTATCTGTTCAGGCATTTACATATTTGGTAAAAATGAAACTGAGTTCCTGTAACACAGCTATCGTTTTGGAATATAGATCAAAGCAGTTGGATGTTAGTACTTTCAAATAATTAGTCGATCGCGAAACGAAACGGAAAGAAAAAAATATGGAGAATATACGCGCCGGAGGTTGGTTATATTGGATGAATTGTGGAAGTTTTTTCATTCTGCTTCTAATACTAGGAACTAGGATCCTATCCTAGTTTGCAAGCAGTTGGGATTAACATTAGCAGTTGAATAATAGATATAGTAATTAATTTAAGAGCCTACTGAGCACTGGGGCTTTAGAATAACAGCCTGGAAGATCACAAATATTATCCTTCTTCGGAATTTTCTCTCCGCCATTCAGAAAAAACCATTTCTGGGTATCAGATAGATTACAGAAATCATCAAGGAATGCTCGTCGAATAATTCAGCACCCCCACCATAAAGTTCCCCATAAAACCTAATTACATTGTTATATCAATAATATTCGATGCTTGGCAATTTTCCTTCCAGGAATTACCAGCTTTGTGACATTTAACGAGGATCTATTCTCTGTCGCTTCTGCCCGTTTTAACGAAACCGGTGCTGACCAGATGAAAGTAACTTTATTTCGCTATAAAACTATCCGAAATTGCATTTTGAAAGCTGTAGATATTCGGTAATGAATCTGTGAAGAAACGAATTTGTAGTGAATACTCGTATACTGTTTTCATAAAAGAAATGAGCTTATTCTCCAATAGCCTGAATATGATACTCATATTCGCTTTATTTGTAGTACACATTGAACCACTCATACCAAGTGAGGTAACTAAGTACTCAACAGTAGTACTTAGTTACCTCACTTGATTGGTTGATGATGAACGATATGACAATTACAATCTCAGTTCTTGGACTACAGGAGTTCCGACCAGTGGGCAGTTAGTACACCAATTTCCGTCTCGGTCCCATTAAAGTCTAAGTACACTGTAACAGGACGGCACAGGACGGGAACATGCCGTGACGGGAGATTGTAGTTTCTTATGGAGTGGAGCACACTGAAAGTTTACGCACACTGCGACAGGACAGCACAGGACGGGAACATGACGGGACATGGCCTTCGAGAAGAGACAGCATGGCATTGGTCAGGCCTGTCCTGGCATGTGCCTATTCGTTGCCGGCCTTAGTGTGCGCCGCTTCATAGGAAACTATGGAAAGAACAAATAAACTTCACGTCATGTTGCTGTCCTGTCTCATTTTGCCTAGACATTCATGCAGGCCACAGCCTGCTACCTCCGCTCGAAGGCCACGTCCCATCATATTCCCGTTCTGTGTCGTCCTGTCGCATTGTGCCTAGACTTCAAGTCAGGCAACGGACATGCATGTGGCAGGACGGGAACAGGATGGGCCAGGCCAATGCCGTGCTGTCTCCGCTCGAAGGCCATGTCCCGTCATGTTCCCGTCCTGTGCCGTCCTGTCGCAGTGTGTGTAGACTTTTAGTGTGCACCCCTCCATAAGATACTATAGAAAGAGAAAATAAACGTCGTCATGTTGCCGATCTGTGTCGTCTGTCGCATTGTGCCTAAACTTCAAGGCAGGCAATGGACATGCATATGCCAAGACGAGAACAGGACGGGCCAGGCCAATGCCGTGCTGTCTCCGCTTGAAGGACATGTCCCGTCATGTTCCCCGCATGTTCCCGTCCTGTGCCGTCCTGTCGCAGTGTGTGTAGACTTTTAGTGTGCACCCCTAAGAAACTATAGAAAGGGAACCGTGAAGGACATGTCCCGTCATGTTCCCCGCATGTTCCCGCATGTTCCCGCATTGTGTCTAAACGGACATGCACATGCCAGGACGGCCAGGCCAATGCCGTGCTGTCTCTGCTCGAAGCCCTTGTCCCGTCATGTTGTCGTCCTGTC
>WOGO01006671.1:0-11623 GCA_015342085.1 Leptinotarsa defecta | reverse complement strand
GTGATGTTTTGGCTAAGAAGCTTCTTTCATCGATTATAAAGGCTGAATTTCGAAGGAGTTTTGAGCTGATGAAGTGAGGGTTTATATACATGATTATACATTCAAATCGACGAATTTCAATCATCAATAACCAGTCATCACGCGAAGACGATTGTGGATACTAACAATCGAAACGTCATGAATCAACTTGGCCTTGAATCTCTTAACTTTTTAATTTCATTTTATTTATATTTTGTTCAATTTTTTCCATTTTTACTTGTCTTTACTTTTTTACCTTTCGAGAGGCTAGGACAAAACACCAAATCCGACCTTTTGTCGAGATCCCGTACCAGCAAACTCCTTGTACTCGTACTTGGGACTATCGAGTCTTTCCCTTACGAAACCCAGAATAGGTACTTTGAAATGCTACAATTTCTCCAAATTGTTAACAAAAATTAGGAAAGACCTTTTGTTTCTTCCACGTCTCGTCGAGCAAACCTCTCAACTCCCTTCTCCTCTCCTTCTCTCCACAAACTAATTTCGCCTTTCGAATTCCTATTTATTGAAATTCCTCATATAACACTCTTTTTGCCTTTGGACTTCCTATAATTGAGCAAGGTGGTTGTTTGAATGTTCATAACGGTATAACCTTTCACGTAACATAGCAGCAGTTATTTCATAATTCGCCTGAATCAAATTTTACCGCCAGGAAGTAAACCTGACTAGTTCGGTAGTCAATCTTTCTCGACCGGCTTGCAAACTACGACGGCAGCAAATGACACCTAACACGAAGGCAACATCTAGGTGTTGTTTACTTTTCCAAATGCGCCAAATGAACATTTAAACAGGAATGCCAAGTAAGTATTGACAATTGTAACATATTGGCCTTCCCTCTACACTCATTATTTTCATCTCTTTATATAAATGAATGAAGATATTTTGACTTTTCTTCCTTTTCTGGAGTACCAAGTTTGTTTATAATAATAAATTCCTTTAAAATGTTCTTAATCAAAGGTAGACAACCAACCCTACTTGGCAGTTGTAGTGTGGGCTGCCTATCTGAACTGATATCAGTGTATTTACATAGAATAAAATAGCCCAATGTTACTTGGCGGGAAACCGGCACGTAACATCCCCCCCCTTACGCAAAGAAAATTTCGCAGAAATTTTTCAGCTGGAAAATAGTCTATTGTTCATCATCTTCAGAAAGGACGCTAAATGTATCTTGAGCTCCATCCGGTTTCAAATCTTTAACGTTCCAGATCCCCTGAGATTTACCCTTAGCATCCTTCAGTTCATAGGCCCATGGCGATACCTTCTTGAGGATCGTGAACGGACCGATAAACCTGGGGGCTAGTTTCGCTGAGAAATATTGTGCAGCATTGGACTGGAAATGTCCCTTTCGCCACACCTTATCCCCCACGTCGTACTGAACGTTACGGTGACGCAAATTATAGTGATTTTCTCCCTTTTTGAAAGCCTTGTCCAGACGTGACCTCACCTCCTTAAATATCCTTTTGAAATGTTCTGACGAATTTTCCAAACTCAAACTAGGTTTGGCATCAGGAAGGTTGTCTATCAAAACATGATCATTGCCATGAAGGCACATTTCTCTCCCGAAATTTACGTAATATGGAGTTTTACCTGTACTTTGGTGAAGGGAAGTACGAATGGCACATGCTACTTTCGGTAGTACCTGGTCCCAGTGTCGATGATTATGTTGAATATATCCACGAAGCATCACCTCAACGGTACGGTGTTGACGCTCACATGGATTACCCTGAGAATGATAAAAGGGGGTCCGAATAGACTTGACTCCATATGCTTCAAGCAGTTTTCCCATCTCGTGACTAATAAATGGCTTTCCGTTATCAGATACTATAGATCGCGGTACTCCAAATAAGAGAAACACATTTTCCTCCAAGAGTTTAACTATGGTTTTTGCATTTGCCAATCGCATCGGAAAGAATAAACAGAATTTTGAAAAATAGTCCGAAATACTCAAAATATAGCAATATCCCGATGTTGACTTCGGCAACGGTCCCACCACATCTACAGATATAGTTTCCCATGGTTTTCGAACAGATGGACGACCTGATAGAAAACCTGCCGGAGCCTTCTGTTCCGGTTTTTGGGCTAGACACACTACACAAGAGTTGATATATCGAACAATATCTGATTTCATTTTAGGCCAGTAATATTTGCAAAGGATTCGCCCATAAGTTTTGTGAATGCCGCCGTGACCTGAAGTGGGGTTGTCATGATTTTCTTTCAAGATATTTTTGCGATGACTTTTGGGCACCACTATTTTCCACGAATCTTTGCACCGTTTGTAGACGTAATTATCATCGCATCGCCATAAAGGAAAATTGAGTGGATATTTCGATATTTTATCCCTCATTTTTGAAAGCCAGTTATCTTTTCCGCCTGGGAAAAGATGTGGGTTTTTAGTATCTATCGTATCCACGATAGGCACAGACCGGGACAGAGCATCTGGCACGACGTGGTCTTTGCCCTTTCGATGCTCGATATCAAAGCTGTATTGCTGAAGCTTCACGCTCCATCTGGCTAATCGCCCTGTAGGATCCTTTAGATCATTAAGCCACTTAAGGGCAAAATGATCCGTGATAACTTTGAAATGTGTGGCTTCGATATAGGGACGGAATTTCTCTATCGCCCAGAGAACGCCAAGACACTCCTTTTCGGTCACACTGAATTTCCTTTCATTTGGAGATAACGAACGACTAATGTAACTTATGACTTTCTCATTTCCATCGGAGTCTTCCTGAGTTAAAACAGCTCCAAGTCCAAAGTCACTGGAATCTGTCTGCACACAAAACGGACGTTCAAAGTCGGGACAAGACATCACGGGGGCTGTAACTAACAGTTCCTTGATTCGGGTGAAAGCATTCTCACATACATCATTCCAGGCAAATTTAATACCTTTCCTCAGTAAATTAGTTAAAGGAGCCACAACCGCGGCAAAATTCGGTATGAAACGACGATACCAACTTGTCATTCCGAGGATTCTTCTGACCTCCTTCACATTCTTCGGTCTTGGAACATTGAGAATGGCTGACACCTTATCTGGATCAACATGGAGACCAAGTTTGTCCACCACATACCCCAGATATTTCAGTTCTGAACGACAGAAGTTACATTTCTCCCTTGATACTTTCAACCCCGCCTTCTTGAGTCTACTAAATACCTCCTCCAAAATTTGTAAATGTTTTTCGAATGTTTGAGTAACTATAACGATGTCGTCGAGGTAGACGAATACAAAGGGTTCCAAATCAGCACCCAAGACTCCATCTATCAACCTTTGCCATGTAGAACTTGAGTTATGCAGGCCCATTGGCATGCGTCTGAACTGGAATAGACCCCGACCCGGAACGGTAAATGCAGTTATTGGTTTAGATTCCTCAGCGAGCGGTACCTGCCAGAAAGCACTCTTTATATCAAGCGAGGTAAGGTAAGCCGCATCTCTGAGCTTATCCAAAGTGCTTGAAATTAAAGGCAGTGGGTAAGCGTCCCGTTCAGTAACCTTATTTACTTTGCGGAAATCTATACAAAATCTATAAGAACCATCCTTCTTTTTGACCATCACGATAGGTGACGCCCATGGTGATGAAGAAGGCTCTACCACACCTTGCCGTAGCATTTCATCTAGCTCTTCATTTACGTGTTTTTGCAAAGCCGGTGATATTGGATAAAATCTCTGCTTGATTGGCTCTGCCTTGGTTCGTATGACGTGACTGACCAGGGAAGTGCAACCAAGTTCCAATGACACATCCTTGAAAACGGATTCTATCAACTTTTCCAGCCGCGTTTTCTGAATATCTGACAGATGCTCGTTACTGGTTATACTAGCAACTCGAACTTCCATTGGACATTCAGAGAAAGTCCAATTGTTATTCCTGAGATCTGGAACTAGACCAAGTTGACGCCAAAAATCCGCTCCCAATATCAATTGATGAGGAAAAGAAGGTACCACAAGTGTTTTCAGGATGACCACCTCATCCAATACTCGAAACGGAATATCATAAGAGCCACTCACCAAGCATTCACCACCGTTTGCCACCGTGCAAACTTGGACCGTAGATGTATGCATGTTTAAATTCAAGCTTCGTATAACTTCCCAACCTCTCCGACCCAATATTGTACGGGATGATCCGGAATCGAGTAGTCCTACTAAATTGATTCCCAGAATGTTTACATTAAGGTAAGGTCTTTCATCTCCCTGAACATTAGCCAACACGTAATCTAAAATGCATTTAACGTGAAAGGGACTCTCTGAATTGACCGACTGATTGATTCGCGAGTCTACGACGCGGTCTGTTCGCGACCCGATTCCTCGTTTCCCGATTCCCTTTTACACTTGTCACACGTTCTGAAAGTTTTGTCTAACGTTCCGCAGCGATAACACCTCAGAATTTTAGGTGAATCGCAATCTTTTGCCATGTGACCAAAATGGCCACAATTGAAACACTTTACATTCTGGAATCGCGTACTATGGATTGCTGCCAGTGCTGCTGAACCACTCGCTTCTTCCTGAAACTCCCCGTAGTGGTGATCTCTGTCGTATTCTACATGCACAGCGTCTGTTCGGTACCTTCCAGGATTGTACATGAATTCGGTTTCAGTAACAACGTTTCTGTTCGTTGGAGGAGGTCTCCAGCGTTGAGTTCGCACATACAACTCTTCTGCCCTTCTGCCTAACTCCAATAATTCATAAAAATGTAAAATTGGATCCAATGGCAGCCTAGACTGAATGTGGGGCAGCATGCGTTCTCGCATTAACTTGACCCTTTCAGCCTCTCTCGGTTTGACTGTGAGTTTCCCAAATAAACTTTCCATATTTATCAGGTAAGTTGAGACATCCTCACGTTGACCCTGGGTACGACTTCGTATGTCATTCCAGATATCCTCATCGTAACTGGAAGACCTATAAAGCCGATTCAAATAGTATGTAACATCATCCCAAGAATTCAGTACTTCAGATGTATTTCTGTACCAGTGTAACGGGGTACCCTTCAGAAGGATAGGTGTATATTTGAGTAACTGAGATTTTGGGATATTACAAGCCACTCTCAGTTCCTCTACACGCTCTATGAAATTGGAAATACTCATATTTTGACCATCAAAACTGAGGTTCCATTTGGATATCGTGTTAAAATGTCGAGCTGACCCATCATCCCCATAAAAGCGGTCATGCTCCAGGTTTTCTTCCGAAAATCTGGGATGACGAAGATGACTCTCGTTTCCTATCCGAAAGTTGTTACCCCAGTCCCTATTGACTCTATTACCTAAATGAAGATTATCTGGCGTCGATCCAGATATATATGGGGGCTTGTCATTCTCGTTTCTGTTCAAAAACAGTTGAGGATTGATATCCCTTGTAGACGGATGATATGCTGAGAACGATACACGACGGTGTAGAGGAGATCCCAATAATGTATCAACCCTGTTGGCGATGTCTTCATCACTGCGCTTTGATATAATATCCAACAATGACCGTTGCGACTTGTTAACAATGTTATCGCCTTCGCCCGCATCATTGTGTTCCTTGTGTTGCGGATTGGTTTCTATATTGATGATTTCCTGATCAATCGTATCTAACTTTTCACATAACTCCACGCATCGAGCTATAAGCTCATTTTTCCGCTCCTGAACACCCTCAGCGGCTATTCTACTGAGTCTACCCGAAACGTGTAACAGTCTTGATAGAATGCGCGAACGTTCATTTCTCGCGTTTTCATGATCAAAGTTATCAAGTTGTGTCTGTAGCTCATCTAATTTCTCAACACATTTCGCGATTTCCGTATCAGCATCTAAGTCATAGGAAAAAGAAGGCGTGTAACTGCCCCGTTTTTCTAGATAAATTCGTTGCCTCAACCGCATACGCAATTGATCGACCGTTCCCGATTCTGGTAACGCCCCTCTAACGCGAAGCTCATAGGCTAGTTCATCTGCTCGAAGTCTATTTACTTCCATGTCGATAAAGAAATGACGACAAGAAAAAAAAAATTCTTAAAGTTATCCTCTCATTCGCTTTGCAAAAGCGACTCTCCCCCTTCCCGAAAGAGAGAAGACGAACAAAAAGAAAAAGAAAAGACAACTCGACGCGAAACACAATCGGAGTTTATCGCTTTCCGATTGAAGTAATATAAAGAATTCAAAAATGAGAAAAAAAAAATCTTTGCTTGGTATTTATATTACCTTCTAGATGACCTTGTATATAGTTTGAGTACTTACTTGTGGACCATCTGCAAGAGTCCGTACCCAAACAAAAAATAAATGCAATGTATAATGTAGAGGGATAGGTATACCAATATGAAATTCCACCCTGTATATTCACCTTATTACAAAGTAAACAAAATCTATCAATTTGCCAAAAAAAAAGTAAAAGACAATTTATGATTCACAATAACCGACAAACCTAGAAAAAACGTAGAATTAAAAAACATTTAAATTAAAAAAACAGACCACGATAAAAAAACAATCTTCGCAAAATGTAACGTAGAATGCTTGCCTACACACTGATTTATATAAATAAACACTTGCCAAATACCATTACTTAACCGCACTAACAAGTAAGAAAAAAAAACACCCTTCCACTGCGGAGCTAGATGGGCGCCATTTGTTACGTTGTTCAACGGGGGTGGAAGAGAAATTTGGTTTTGGAATGAAAGTTAAACCCCCTTCGTTATATTCCAAAACCGTATTGGTAACAAAAATATTTTTTTCGGTCACTGAAAAGTTTACTCAAATGACCACTCGGCTAGCTCAGCAATTTGGGGGTGAGTATGGAGAATAAATCCACCAAAGGGTGCTGTTCTTGATATTTTACAAAAACTTTATTGAATCTTTAACAGGTTTCAAATAACATACAATGACAAATATCAAGAGAGAATATGCAGTGTTTGTATCAACCCAAAGTGGTTTTGAGGGGTATTTCTCAAAGCAGATTAATGTATATATACATATATATAACAGAAATGCTTCCGTGCCTGTGTGATCACACCTGATTCGAGCACGTTACTTAACAGGAAACAAGTTCAATAAATCTATCAATAATAATTCTAATCTAACACTGAATCATTTACAAAACTCAGTAATCACAAATTTGATACAAATCAAAGTTACACTGACTGATAAGGGCAAAATAACAGTTTGATGCAGCACTTCTTATGAAATAGAGGCAGCAAATCGTATTAAGGCAAGTCTCTAGTACTCGTAAAGCGTTGAGGATGCTAATGATTACGCAATGTATTGTTAAACAAACTGAATCGGTGTCAAGCACAGCTGCGGCAAGCTTTAGGCATTCATAAAGCTATAATAATTGATCAAGTGTGTTTATATGCCGCGGAATGCAGCAGGATACAGCGGAATGCAACAGGATGCAGCGTGCATGCAAGCTCACGATGGTATTTCCCAGGTTGTGACATGTATTGCACCAGTTAGGCCATAGCAAAAAGAAACGGACTCACCAGAATGAATCAAATGAATAATGCTACTGCTACTTATCATGCAGCTCCGTGATGTCCAACTTAAATGCAATATCTAACAATGGCGGCTGGTGGTCTGAAGCGGCCGTATCGAGAGGCTAGGGCAAAACACCAAATCCGACCTCTTGTCGGGATCCCGTACCAGCAAACTCCTTGTACTCGTACTCGGGATTCTCGAGTCTTTCCCTTATGAAACCCAAAATACTTTGGAATGCAACAATTTCTCCAAATTGTTAACAAAATTAGGAAAAGACCTCTTGTTTCTTCCTCGTCTCCACGAACCAACCTCCTTTCTCCCTCCTTTTATCCCCTCCTCCTATAACCTATTTCCGCCTTTCCATTCCTACTTATTGAAATTCCTCATATAACACTCTTTCTTGCCTTTAGACTTCCTATAATTGATCAAGGTGATTGTTTGAATGTTCATAACGGTCACCTTTTACGTAACACAGCTGCAGCTATTTTATAATTCGCCTGAATCAAATTTTACCGCCAGGAAGTAAACCTGACTAGTTCGGTAGTCGATCTTTCTCGACCGGCTTGCGAACTACGACGGCAGCAAATGACACCTATGACAAAGGCAACATCTAGGTTTTGTTTACTTTTCCAAATGCGTCAATTGAATATCAAAACAGGAATGCCAAGTAAGTATTGACAATTGTAACATATTGGCCTTCCCTCTACACTCATTATTTTCATCTCTTTATATAAATGAATGAAGAAATTTCGACTTTTCTTCCTTCTCTGGAGTAACAAATTTGTTTATAATAATAAATTCCTATAAAATGTTCCTTATCAAAGGTAGACAACCAACCCTACTTGGCAGTTGTAGTGTGGGCTGCCTATCTGAACTGATATTAGTGTATTTATATAGAATAAAATAGCCTAATGTTACTTGGCGGGAAACCGGCACGTAACAGTATGTCAAGTACAATGAAATCTTTTTCTATGAGATTTCAAGTGATTGTAAAAAACAATTGACTTTTGATGAACTATCCAATACCCTTCAGGATTTCGAAACCATACTTGTTGACTGTGACTAGATAAGGATCATTGGTAGCTTAGTCAATATTCCTATCTTTGAAGTGATATTAGGTACCAACACGTTTTTTTCATTTCCTATGGGTATCAAATAATGAATTATTGTTTTTATATAAAAGTATTTATGTATCAGGATCATGTTCAATAAACTAAATGGAGTACAGATACATAAAAACATCAAGCAGATTTCGATCGATATTACCAATATAATATTTTTCAAGGGTGCGAGATCTCCTGAGGCTTATTTCCGAAAGCTAATTTCACTTGTAATCATTACTGTACAACATTCAACTTTCACAAGTTTCTGTCTTTGAAAGTGCTATTAGTAATTTACAAGTTATAAGCATAGGGGTCCAACTTTACTGGTGAAATTATTTGAAATGACAAGTATACTGTTTCGAGAATGAATTGATCAGTTCCGCCACAAGTGAAATTAGATCAACAACCACAGTTTAGCCAGTTTATAATTGAAATGAGGTACATTTCAATCTCAAGTTTACTAGGTTCTGGCATGTGTTAGTGACTGACGGAAGATGAAAACAAGAATATACGAAAACTCGTTAGAAGAGCTGAAATATGAGCCGAATATTCGAAATACATAAGAGGTCAGTGAGCAATTCCGACTTTCATCATAGAAAATGGAGAAATATTTGTCCAACAATAACTTCAAATTACTCTGCAGTGGTTGGGCAGTGGTGTGTAACATCGCCAACCGGTAATATGTACGGAATTATGTGATGGAATCGGTTGATACTGAAAGTCCAAAACGTATTCAAGAAACAATTTATTGTGAGATTTTCACTGAAGATGCTCTTGTATAGCAAAACACTTGTGTTTTTGTAAAACTGTTCAGTGAAAATATCACCTCATCTTGAATTCGTATGGAGTATTTAAGGCAATTGTATGTACATCGAGTAGTTCGAAAGTTCTCGAAACAATAAATCGATAAATTTTACCAGAAAGAGTGAAATGGTCACTGACTATCGTAATACTTATTCCAGTTCAGGAATACCACTCGGTTGTGGTTGCATAGATGGTACATTGGCGATTTATGTCAATCGTCATGGCTACCATATTTGCTTAGTTAACGGTCCAGATTTCCAATTTCACGGTGTTTATGCTAACTGGTTAGACAATGGCCAAGATGCAAGAGTTATGAGACTCAGTCTATTATACTAAAGGATAGTGTAAGACTGGAGAACAACGTCTAATTATGTAATCCTAAGGGAAAGTTTTTATTCACTCAAAGAATGACAATAGTCAGTCATCTTTTGTAAAGAATTCAAGGCACTGAAGATCAGAGCAAGATCAATTAATCAGTTTCGACGTGTAAAGTGGATATATAGTGGTTTTAAACTTTGGCCATTAGAAAAGCTCACAAGAAGCTCCGAGTTTGGTTGAGATACGTTGACGACACCTTTATAGTATTGAACCATGGGAATATGGACCTAGACAACTTTCTGAAGCACATCTGAAGACCTTCCTTCACCTTGACAATGGAGGAGGAAGTCAACAATAAATTGCCATTCTTAGACGTATTAGTGAAGAGGACCGACACTAAGTGAGAAACATCTGTTTACCGAAAACCCACTCACACAGAATAGTATCTGAATCACGAATCCAACCACCATCAATCTCCTAAAAGAGGAATCATTAAGACTCTAGTGGGTCGTGCTTTTGGGCTCTGTAATACAACTCCAAATTAATTATGATACAGGCTTTGGCTACAAGACAGCAAACATATCGCAACGAAGTGAAGCCGTCACAACAATTGCTTATTCTTCCTTACTTCAGATGATTGTCGATAAGGATGAGAAGAATTGGGTCCCAGTGCAACACCATAACCTGCTTAAGATCCGAAAACACAATCCTCAGCAGCCTCACGAAAACCAGACCATAAACGCGGACTACGAGTCCAAGAATTGCTTTTACCGGATATCTTGTGAGTGAGGCAAATCCTATATTGGTGAAACTAGCAGGCCCTTGAAAGTCACAGTCAGGAGAAATCAGCAAATCGGGAATGGCAAAGCATGTTTGGATTCATAAACATAACATCAAGTGGTTCCAAGCTGAGATCATCCACAATGGAAGTCCGAAGTTATAAAATTCAAAGCAAATTGGTTGTTGCCTCAATTGTGTCGTTATTCCATGCTGTGGTGCGGACATATATTTCAAATGAGTTGTTACCAACGATCCATAAGTACCACATGTTTTTATCATTATTTGTTTTTTGTAAATTCGGGCTTTGAAAGTCAAAATTTCGACGCTATTTCAGGAATTATGACTTCAAACTCGAAATCAAGAGAAATTATAGAAATACATTATAGAAATAAAAGATGATTGGACTTTTTATTCATGACTTTATGATACATTTTAACATTTCGAGATGAAATATTCACTTGGCTTTTATTCATATTCCAGCATATTCTCTGTTGATCTAGATTTATTTTTCAGATTTTTTGAATTCAGAAGAGTCAAATACTCTAAATCACCTGATTTTTTACTTCTCCCAACATGTTTATGATGAATTATTCCTACTATATATTATCGTTGTACTTCTTTACTTAACATATTGTCTAACCTAGGTTATTTTTCATTTTTAGGGGAATTTCTGCGACAAACAATAGTTATGGGTCTGTTCTTAAAAACAACCTGATATCTTCAGCCAGTGTATTTCCAGCACGAACAGTTATATACTGTGTTCATGGAAAACCAAGTGCAGGTTGTTGCAAGGTTTCAGAGGGTGAAATTGTTAACATTGAACCAAACGATGATAATATAACTAACCACACCAAGGAGAACATGGACACAACCGAGCTTGGTAAGTTTTTCTGTTTTGTTTAACTGAATTTTAAAATGATTGTGTAACTCTCAATGAGATTTTCAGCTGAATGCTATGACAATATTGAACAAAAACGAGAAAAAAAAACTTCACTGCAAATTTCATTATCAAATTGCACATAATGAGGTATTATTATATTTATGAAGCTCTGAATAACGACGTATTGTTACGTTGTTCAACGGGGGTGGAAGAGAAATTTGGTTTTGGAATGAAAGTTAAACCCCCCTTCGGTATATTCCAAAACCGTGTTGGT
>WOGO01006670.1:0-11625 GCA_015342085.1 Leptinotarsa defecta | reverse complement strand
GGTGTTCAATATTTGTTTCGCAAAGCCTGAAGCGATGCCAATGACAGGTTCTGGTCCGATGAAGCTGCTTGCAGCACCCTCTTTTGCAAGGGAGTCACCCGCCTCATTGCCTTCCAGACCAGTATGGCCATGGAATCCAGACCAGAGACATTCTGTTAGGTCTTCCTATCCTTACTACTAATTTGAACGTTCTCCAGTAGGAGCCAAGAGCTTTCAACGTCGGTTGACTGTCCGAGAATATTTTTATTACCTTATGTACCTGTCTTGGATCTGCGACTGAATACACCTTCACCAAAACCGAAAGGTGTTTTTGATCCATCTGTGAACCAAGAACTATCTGCTCATATTTTCTTCTCCTGAAGGATCCAGTCCTCCCTACTCGAGAACAGTACTTTATAAGGCAGTAGTTCGTAGTTGACAGTTGGAGGCATGAAGTCAGAAGTCATTTCCAGAATGCTGTGACTTCCAGTGTCAGCCAACAGTCTATTGCACTCTGCATGTGGAAGGTGGAAAGAAATTAGATCTAAAAGTATCTCCATGGCCGCCGACAGGCCAGACAAGCATGTTTCTGTAAGCCAGAGAGCTTCGCTTGGGCCGCTTTCTGTAAAGCCTTCGGCCACCAGGCAATTGCACCAGAAGTGATCATTGGTCTGACAATCATCACACAAATCCAATGAATTTGATTGAACCTAAATCCTAAGTTTAATCCTAAGTTTAAGGACCTAAGTCCTTCGACATGTCCATAGGGACAGTCTGGTTTTGTGTAAAACTTTTTCTAAGTGAGCGTTCCAGGTGTGTTTTTCATCAAGGACAATGCCAAGATATTAAGAGTATTTAAGAGTACTGCTATCTTCATGTTGATGTCGGAAACTTCTCAGGCCACCCTCGTATGTCTACAGGGAAAGAATCAACTGAAGTTTCTATAATACAAGGTGTCTCAACAGTATCTATAACTCTCTGCATTCAAAAAATCTAGGAGTTTCAATTATTTGATCAAATATTGGTGAATAATCGATTCAAGTATGATATCTGGTAGCTGTAGAGTAGGGTTAGTGAGTGTAGACTCACAGCACTTAAGCCACATGTGATTCATTGTACATCCTCCCGAGGAGTTGTCCTCCTAGGTCATCGTCCATCCTATCCTTTCCAGGAAGGTGGACAGGTCACTAGGAGACGTCTCCTTCATATCGGCAGGTGTAGGCCAAGACTCGCCGAACATACACTCTCTTTGGCAACCTTGAGGTATCACACGGTGGCCGCGAAGGTTTTGGAAGGTGCAGCGATATTACTGTCGTTGCGCGGCAACGGTTCTCTCCGTGGTTCCCACCGTTCCCACGGGGTTCTCTCCGTAGAGGTGCACAAGTGAGGGAGCTTTCCTACAGGGGCAGCTGGTTCCTTGCCTTTATCCAAGGCGGAGCTCTTGGCGCCTGCCGCAGGAAGTGCCCTTGCTGTTGGAGGTGATCTGCTATGTCCAGCTTCTTCCCAAGCGGTAGATTGCGGGGACATTTCTGTTCATCCCCAGCCACCGCCTTAGATTAAAGTGAGCATTTCTGTCCAGCCTTGGGATTGGGTTTTGTTTTTGTTGTTTCTGATTTTGTGTTGTTTCATTCATGTGTGTTCCCACGAGTAGCAAGGAAAGAGTTGGTCCCCTCTGGCAGATCCCCTCATTACTAGAGGTAAGCTGATTACAATGAGGTTTCCCCAGTTCCACAAGGGGATCGTTCGTAACCGCCTACAATCCTGCGGCCATTCAGCTCTCGGCACGATTCTTTACACCCTGGCCGTTCCCCTATCCGCCACCTTGGGACGCGCCCGATAGGTAGCCCAATCCACGGATAATATGATAATATAAAGTCGGAAATAAATTCCTGCATTAAAGTTTTTGCGTTGGGAACAACTCGAGTACTTCTACCCTTACCTCATCGCTCTTGATGATGTCTACCACAGTAATAGACGAAACGTCGGGCATAAAAACCTACAAGCTACGGCCGAAAAATCCGGAAATAAGCTTTGACACCGTCGATTCAGGCTGTGAAAGTTTACATTCTTTGATTCTAATAACCTCTCAGAAAAATTGAATTATATATCGCTGTCACACGGGTATTGTTTTACCACCTCACCATGCCGACATATCTGACGTTCATGTTAATTGTCACAAGTATCGATTTCTCTAAAAAAACAAACAACCAATGCGTATTTCTAATCATATGTTTCAAATAGGTTCTTGGTCGCTTTGGATTTCCCCAAACGAACCTCATGATCAATCCCCAGTTGGGATCCATTAGAAAGTTGCCTCCTCTTCCACCGCCACCTATCGAGAAGGTTGAAAAACCGAAATTCAGAGAACTGGAAACCGCAATATCCAGCATCACTCCTATTACCAATCGTCCAGTTCCTACAAGTACACCTATAAGTTTTGAAGAGTTTGGAAAGATCAATGAAAAATCCAGGAAGAAGAGAGGTCGGCCCAAGGCCTTCAACGTTAATAGTGGAAAGAGATCGAAAATGTCTTCGGTTGAGTTCCAGGATGATCCAGAGTTGAGCCAGGAGTTGGAGAAGTTTGCAATGAAGTTCAAGTTAAATAAGTATTAATTGTTGTAATTTTGGATATTTGATATGTTATTACATGTGTACTTTCGACTGTGATGAATGATGGCTAAATTAGTTACTTGGAATGTATAACCTGTCAGGTTATACATGTTTCGAAATCCCATACCGAACTTTGCTGGACAAACTCAAATATTATGATTTCAGAATTATTGGTTTGCTGTTGTTCAGGGCCTACTTGGAGAATCGCTGTCAGTTGCTGAGAACTTACCACTATTTACGGATTGAAGCTCATAAGTATGCCCCAGAGTTCAGTATCGAGCCCTATTTTATTTTCATTATTTATCAAAGCTATTTTCAATTTGAATATATTTGCAAATATATTTGCAAATGGTATCTCTATATTTTAGCTCGATACTGATGAAGCATCTAGGCGAAATACTCGTAAACATACAACATGTTGTTCGACAGTGGTTGACAATGTTCCATGGAGAATTTTATTGGTTCCTACTTCCATTGTCAGTATCCACAATCGTCTTCTGGTGATGACTGGACTATTCCTCTAAAAAATTACTATTCATGGAACGCTTTCACCTATCCCCTCTTTCCTCTCTCCGCTTCACCGATTTGGTGGGAGTTGCCCTTTTGTCGCTTCATTGAAGGTTTCCATATGTTGAGTACCTCTACGCTAGCTTAGCTGAGCTAGCTTAGCTAGCTTATCTGCAGCTTCTTTGAACTTCCTCTTGAACCAGTGTTCCTCCCTGTGGATGATCTCAGCTTAGGACCACTTGATATTATGTTGATGAATCCAAACATGCTCAGCTGTTCCCGATTTTCTGGTTTCTCCTCGCTGTGTGTTTCTCTTATGCCCGGCTATTCGGTCTCCAAGTTTCACCGATATAAGATTTGCCTAACTCACAGGGTGTCCGTGAATGCAACTTTCGAAATCGCAGTCCGCGTTTGGTGGCCTAGTTTTCGTGAGACTGCTTCAGATAGTGTTTCCGGATCTGAAGCAGGGTCTGATGTACTTGCATAAAATCGTTTTTAGCCTTTCCGGCAACTCTCTGACGTAGCTCAATATAATTGTTATTTTTAGCTATATAATGTAAGTCCCAACTGATAAAATTCATACTACATGTTCTTGAAATAATGAAGAGTTCAATCTCAAATTTTGGACTTCAATTTCGAAAATTGGACTCTAGACTCGAAATTTTGACTTCAGACTCGGAACTTCGAATTCAATCAAAAAATTTCAACTTCAATCTCAAAAATTGGACTCTGACTCGAAATTTTAACTCCAATCTCGGAATTTCGACTTCATACTCGGAACTTCGACTTCAATCTCAAAATTTCGACTTCAATTTCGAAAATTGAACCCTAGACTCGAAATTTTTACTTCAGACTCGGAACCTCGATTTCAATCTCAAAATTTCGACTTCAATCTCGAAAATTGGACTCTAGACGCGAAATATTGACTTCAGACTCGGAACTTCGACTTCAATCACAAAATTTCAACTTCAATCTCAAAAATTGGACTCTAGACTCGAAGTTTCAACTCCAGTTTCGGAATTTCGACTTCATACCCGGAACTTCGACTACAATCACAACATTTCAAAATGAATCTCAAAAATTGGACTCTAGATTCCAAATTTTAACTCTAATCTCGAATTTTCGACTGCGACTCGGAACTTCGACTTCAATCTCAAAATTTTGACTTCAATTTCGAAAATTGGATTCTAGACTCGAAATTTTCACTTCAGACTTGGAACTTCGACTTCAATCACAGAATTTCAAGTTCAATCTCAAAAATTGGACTCTAGATTCGAAATTTTAACTATAATTTCGAAATTTCGACTTCAGACTCGGAACTTCGACTTCAGTCTCGAACTTTCGACTTCAATTTCGAAAATTGGACTCAATACTCGAAATTTTGACTCTGATCTTCCAATTTCGACTTCAGACTCGGAACTTCGACTTCAATCTCAGGATTTTGATTTCAGTTTCGACAATTGGACTCTAGACTCGTAATTTTAATTCTGATCTTGGAATTTCGACTTCAGACTCGGAATTTCGACTTCAATCTCAAAATTTCGACTTCAATTTCGAAAATTGGACTCTAGACTCAAAATTTTGACGTCAGACTCGGAACTTCAACTTCAATCACAAAATTGAACTCTAGACTCAAAATTTCAACTCTAATCTTGAAATTTCAACTTCAGACTCGAAACTTCGACTTCAATCTCAGGATTTCGATTCCAATCTCGAAAATTGTACTCTTGAATCAAAATTTTGAATTCAGACTCGAAATTTTGATTTCAATCTCAAAATTTCGACTTCAATCTCGAAAATTGGATTATAGACTCGACTTCAATCACAAAATTTCGACTTCAATCTCGAAAATTCGACTTTAGACTTGAAATTTTGACTTTTAACTCGAAATACCGCCTTAAATGTCTAAATTTCAACTTCAGACTCGAAATTTCGACTTTTTTCTCAAAATTTCGACTTCAGACTCGAAATTTTGACTTCAATCTCAAAATTTCGACTTTGGACTTGGAATTTCGATTTCAATCTCGAAATGCCGACTTCAAACTCGAAAAGCTGATTTCAGTCTCAACTTCAATTTGGAAAATAAAGTCGAAACCCACAATTTTGAAACTTGAGTTGAAATTTCGAAATTAAAGTGGAAATTTCGAGATTGAAGTCGGAATTTTCAAAAAATATGTGGCCCTTCTGCGCTTGCGTAGAATTCCAATGAGAGTTTCAAAAATTGAAGATGAATCGGACATCAATACAGTATTTTCGCAGTTAATGGAGGATTGTGAAGTATTGAAAACTTCAGCAATAATTCATTCGCACCTATTCTGCTCTGTAACAAATCAGAAGAGAAGGTACCTCTCTGTATAAATGTTTTGTTCAATAACATATCCCAATATAAAAATAAAACTAACAAAAATATATATCCAAAAGCATGATAAAGCGTTTCAATGATTTTCTATCCCTTTCCTTCCTGCGTACAAAAACATTTTCAGTTACAAACGTCGATTGTATGAAAAAAAAATCATTTCTGATATGTAATGTACTGATTCGAATTGTTCACCTTGAAATAATTTCAGTTAGGTAAAATCTGATATTTATATTACCCATGGCACCCAGTGTTATTCAGCACAAATATTTTTTAAATACATTGAATCCCATATTTAGCTTAACATTTCAGTTCAAATAAGGTATCAACAATTTAACTATCTTAGTCAACTTCTTCGACAGTGGGTCCTTTGCCACCTGGACCCCCTTGTGCTCCTTGATGCAGTTTCATCATGATGGGGGAGCATTCCTGTTGTAGCTCCTTCAGTTTGTGTTCATATTCATCTTTCTCGGCGAGTTGATTGGCATCCAACCAAGCCAGAGCAGCTGAACATTTTTCCTGGACCAACTTTTTATCATCTTCCGTCAACTTGTCTGCTGGAGCATCTTCAACAGCCTGAAAATTGGAGATGGGCAATTACAGATTGATCAAAACAACTTTTTCTTTTATATTGCTTTCAATTTAGCACCAGTACTAAATATAGTAGTACTATGTTCATTACTAGATGTACTATGTAGTACTAAAGAACTACTATAACGACTTCAATTTCGAAAATTGGACTCTAGACTCAAAATTTTGACTTCAGACTCGGAACTTTGACTTCAATCACAGAATTTCAAGTTCAATCTCAAAAATTGGACTCTATACTCGAAATTCTAACTCCAGTCTCGAAATTTCGACTTCAGACTCGGAACTACGACTTAAATCTCAGGATTTTGATTTCAGTCTCGACAATTGGACTCTAGATTCGAAATTTTAATTCTGATCTTGGAATTTCGACTTCAGACTCAGGACTTCGACTTCAATCTCAAAATTTCGTCTTCAATTTCGAACATTCGACTCTAGACTCGAAATTTTAATTCTGATCTTGGAATTTCGGCATCAATCTCAAAATTTCGACTTCAATTTCGAAAATTGGACTCTAGACTCGAAATTTTGACTTCAGACTCGGAACTCCAACTTCAATCACAAAATTTCAACTTCAGTCTCAAAAATTGAACTCTAGACTCGAAATTTTTGCTCTGATCTTGGAATTTTGACTTCAGACTCGAAACTTCGACTTCAATCTCAGGATTTCGATTTCAATCTCGAAAATTGGACTATTTCGAAATTGAAGTGGAAATTTCGAGATTGAAGTCGGAATTTTCAAAAAATATGTGGCCCTTCTGCGCTTGCGTAGAATTCCAATAAGAGTTTCAAAAATTGAAGATGAATTGGACATCAATACAGTATTTTCGCAGTTAATGGAGGCTTACTTCTCCTCCATTTCTATACAAAAATGTGGTGAACCTCCGAAAGAAGGAATACAGCAATTAGTTGAAAATAAACTCTGCCTTTCCAGAAAAACTACTTTCACATGAATATTAACTCACATAAAAGAAAAATTATTTTGTAACCACTACTTTTTCAAGTCAAGTAATGATTCCTTTGACAAATATTTCAATGTTTTTCCGTCCTAACTAGTTGTTCTCAAATCCAACATCTATACCACTAATACACACCCTGAAACAATATAGTGATGTAAACAGAACATATAATCTTACCTGTTTGGCACTAAAGATATAGCCTTCCAGTTGATTTCTAGAAGCAATTCTCAACCTCTGTGCCTCATCCTCGGCAGCGTATTTCTCAGCTTCAGATAACATTTTATCAATCTCTGCTTTGGACAGTCTTCCTTTGTCATTAGTGATCGTAATCTTTTCAGATTTGCCAGTGCTGCTATCTTTCGCAGACACATTGAGAATACCGTTGGCGTCCAAGTCGAATGTCACTTCGATTTTGGGAACCCCTCGAGGAGCCGGAGGAATACCATTCAAGTTGAAGGTACCCAACAGATTGTTATCTTTCGTCATGGCTCGTTCTCCCTCGAAAACTTGGATGGTGACCGCATTTTGGTTATCAGAGTAAGTTGTGAATGTCTGTTGTTGTTTGCAAGGAATCCTGGAGTTTCGTTCCACAATTTTCGTCATTACTCCACCAGCTGTTTCGATACCCAGTGAAAGAGGAGCGACGTCTACAAGTAGTACGTCTTGGATTTGGGAGCTGGTATCACCGCTCAGGATTGCAGCTTGTACTGCCGCACCGTAAGCCACAGCCTCATCGGGATTGATGGACAAGTTCAGAGGCTTGCCGCAGAAGAAGTCTTGGAGCATCTTCTGGATCTTAGGAATCCTAGTTGATCCACCTACTAGAACAACATCATGGATAGCTCCTTTATCTAGTTTCGCGTCTGTTAGAGCCTTCTCCACTGGTTGGAGGGTCGACCTGAACAAATCCATGCACATTTCTTCGAATCTAGCTCTTGTGACTTTGGAGAAAAAGTCGACTCCATCGTGGAGCGCATCTATTTCGATACTCGCCTCTGTACTGGAAGACAAGGTTCTTTTCGCTCTCTCACACGCTGTTCTGAGTCTACGCAGAGCTCTAGTGTTTTTGCTGAGGTCTTTCTTGTGTTTTCTTTTGAATTCATCCACGAAGAAATTGACCATCCTGTTATCAAAATCTTCACCTCCTAAAAAGACAAGCAGCTATTAGAGACATAAGTGTAAAACAATATTTCATGAAATGAACGAAAATGAAAAATTTTAAAATTCAAATTCAGAAATCTCAAATCATTTCTTCTCCATAACAGCTACCCTCATGAGAAAAACCAGTAGATTTGTACGAGTTAGGAATGTTTTTCTTCACTTGCTTTGTACAGCTTCAGTAGGTGTTATTGGATTCAGATAAAGGCATAATCGGCTACAGCTGATTTGTCGGTTCGTCCGAAGCGACAGTTTCTTTTGTATTCAGAATAACGGGTACCTATACTCCTTCTTCTGGTTCCAATGTAGACCGATCCTTAGCTACAAGGAATCTGGTATACGCCGAGTGTTGCTAAAAGTTTCCTGGGATTCTCAACTGAACTTGGATTTCCTTTGATAGCTTTCGTTGGCCTGAATATTGGTTTTACGTCGTGTTCCTCCAATATTCTTTCAATCCATAACATTTTGACCAGCCCAGCTGGGGTTTCCTGGGGTTCTCAACTGAACTTGGACTTCCTTTGATAGCTTTCGTTGGCCTAAATATTGGTTTTTCGTCGTGTTCCTCTAATATTCTTTCAATCCGTAACATTTTGACCAGCCCAGCTGGGGTTACTTTAGCCACAGTATAGAAGTAAACATAAGTAAGTTCACTCTCCACCATAATTGGGTCAAGATTCCCCACCTCGAATTTTATGCGCGGCCGAACTTCAGCGCAACCAACTAAATCTGAGGCGTTTACCAAGCGAGCCAAATTGAGGCATGGAATATTACAGAGTGAGTCGTAAGAGGTGTTTTGTATTCGTGAAAAATGTATGTCTAGTTTCAAACAGAGCAAGTGTCGAGTTGTGGGTTGCTGTAATTTGCAGGGTGATGTCGGCATTTATTTTTTTCGATTTCCAATTGACAAGAAAAGGTATGTTTTTCTATTAATTATTATGTAAGATTGAAATAATGAACATATAATGAAAATCATAAAATAAATTGTTATAGACCATATGAAGTGGAGTGATTAAAAATCAATAACTTCAGTAATCAAGATGAAGATTGGAACATTTGTTTCGATGAAATGAGCATCAAGTCACACTTATTCTACAATATAGGAAAGGATAGAATACTTGGTTTTGAGGAATTATTCAAAAAGAAAACGGCTTGTATAACAGAATATGCCTTGATAGTCATGGCAAAAGGCATACATTCGAACTGAAAACAGCCCGTTGCATACATTTTTACCAATTCATCCACATCAATACTGGATATAAAAAGTATTGTGATTGAAGCTGTTAGGCAATTATCAAAAATTGGATTGAGAGTTAGAGGTATCATTTCAGATTGAAGTTCTAATTTTTATAAACTGCCAGAAAAGATCTCGAAGTGACTGTAGAGCAGCCGTATTTCTTTGTTGATGAAAAAAAAAGTTTTACTTTTTTGATACTCCTCATTTGCTGAAATGTAGCAGAAACCATTTGTTTGGTGACTTTTTGAAATTTGATGAATATACAACGAACAAAAGTCATATTGAACAACTTGATTAAGGAAAAGCAATATAGACTAGCACCCAAACTTAGTGATTCTCATTTATTTCCAACTAACTTTCAACGGATGAAGGTTGAATTAGCCAGTCAATTTTTCAGTCATTCGGTAGCTACAGCGATGAATACCTATGCCAATTTCAATCAGATCCCATCAGCAGCAATAGGAATGGCTACATTCATTGAAAAAGTCGATGAAGTGTTTGATATTTTGAATTCAAAACGATTTGACGATGTCAAACATTTCAAAAAAACTTTTTTCGAAACATCAAAACAAATTGATTTTCTGAAAGAAATGAAAATATTTTTCAGCAAATTAACTGTAATATAAAAAAGGAAAAAACATGACTGGACAAATGAGACTCATTGAAGGATGGCAGATAACAATTTCGGCATTTCTGCAACTTTGACATAGTGAAGGAGACTCCTACGTATTGACGAGGAATATAAATCAGGACTGTGTGGAAAATTATTTTGGTCAACAGAGAAATACTTGTGGAAATGCCAGAAACCCAACTTCTATTCAAATTACCAGAGCTTTCAAAAACACATTTACTCTTCAGTATTTTACACAGGCAGAAGGAACTGACTGTCTAGAAGATACTAGTGAGATTCTTTCTAGTATCACAGATGCATACATAAATATAATGAATATTCTTGTGGAAGTTCCAAGAAATCCCTATAAACCTTGTATATAGTCATTTCAAGGCATATAGTAATACAGTAGCCAAACAGTTTGGAAGTTTATATATGTCTGTAGATTCATTTTTACATTTTATTAATCATTTCAACAATTTACGTACCACTGATTGCATAGGCAACCCGCTCAAAACAATGTTTTCAAAAATAAACATTTCATTGATTATACTTTGAAGTTTGCCAATAGGAATTTGAAAACAAATGTTGGAAAAAATCAAAAACTCATCATTCTGAAAAACATTCAGAATAAATTAGCATAAGTTTTTGATCTAAATTGTATATCACTATACAAAATATACGTTTATTTAACCACCTTGTCTTATTTTTTATCAATTCCTATAAACAGTTCACAATCATATGAGACATTTATTGGGAGCTCCTCGTAGCAATGATGAAGTCAGATCATGATCATATATTTTTTGATCGAACCCCGTGCAGAGGTGCACAACAGCTTTCAGCATACACCCTTCTGCCCCGCTACATGCCAGAAAAAAATAAAATCCTGACCCGAAATATCAAAGAGACCGACAGGGAGTGAATTTACTTCTGTTTACTTATATACGGTGCTTTAGCGCTTCATGTACAGCAAACTCAGTGTATTTTGATATGACTTTTTTATTTATTGTAAAAGTAGGATGCTCAGATGTATAGGAAAAAAGATGTATTATTATTAGGAGTCCTTATTAACGAAATAGAGCCAAAAACATACATTTTTGAAATTTAAAAATGGTTCAAGCGATTTGGTAGCGATTTCCACTATTATACTGCAGTGAACTCCACTAAACTTTTGGTGTTACATTTATTTACATAGGTTCGTGAGTAAAAAATAGTTATTTCAATTTGTTTTTTCAGCTGCAGGAAAACCCGAAAAAACCTGCAGCACCACATCATCTGAAGATCTTGATCTAACAATGTACTCTCTTTTATAAAACAAAATGTAGGGTGTCTCCAGAGGCTCCAATAAATCCAATGCATCGCCAGAACACTTCGTGACTCGACTATCGTCAAACTTAAACCAGTCCGTTTCTTTTTTGACCAAGGCGTAATAATGACCAAATTCAACGCCAGAACCACGGTGAACAATGACTGCATGAATATTATAATAGGCAATGGTCTGCTAGGTTGAAATGTTCATCTATTTCAAACCTTCCAAAGAGTTTCTTGCTTCCGTTAGAGGTTGAGTCTTGTTTGAAAATCATCAGTGTTATTATTAGATTGACTGGTGCCTCAGCTATACTTG
>WOGO01006669.1:0-11627 GCA_015342085.1 Leptinotarsa defecta | reverse complement strand
TTCCGATGTGTGTATTACCGTTTAGAAGATATAAATTAATTTCGATATTTTTTTTACCAAACATGAACTTTTATAAATGCTGATAATCTTGAACTCTCTTGTATAGTTTCCTGGATCTACTATGGTTGTCAGTGAGTCTTATAGAACGATGTATGAGGAAATTCAGAACGGAATTCAGCTGGGCAGGATGATGATGGGACTTGGAATTGAGGTAGCAGTTAGTATGGGTAGGTTTTCGGTAGACCGTGTGTGAGAAAGAGTTGTTGGACTTTTTGATGAGAATATCCAGGAAACGGAGTGAGTTATTTCCAAATTCCATTGTGAACTTTAGGTCGGGGTGTAAGGAGTTGATGTGGTTTAGGAATGCATGAAGATCTTCGGATCCATGGGGCCATATGACGAAGACATCATCCACGTATCGGAGCCAACACGTGGGTTTGAGATAAGATGTGTTAATGGCTCTGGTTTCGAAGTCCGCCATGTAGAGATTTGCAAGGACTGGAAAGAGAGGAGAACTCCGCTTCGCGTCGGGAGACAACACAACCTCGAGCTAAAATCCAATACTTTTTTTCCTTGTATAGTAAATAACTATTTTTCTCTATTTTTAGAGTTTCACCATTCCAAAAGCAACCTTGTCTTACTAGCTTCTGTTTGATCTTCCATTTCGATAGAATAATTCATAATTTCCTTGAATAAAATACTGTAGATATTGTTTACTATATGACAAGTCTATTCATAAGTATGCAATAAAAATGAATTTCAAAAAACCTTTTAGATTTCCATCAAAAGTTTTATCCAAAAAATATTTCACTTTAACTCTTAGACAAACATTCTATAAAAGCAGTATCATCTATACAAAAAAACATACTATACTACATAAGCGAACATCAGTATAATGCAAGACCAAAGACCAATTAATACGTTCAAATTACTGTGAGTATTGAGTAAGTACTGTAGTGTAAGTATTGGTTGTGAAATTGACAATATTATTCCACGAGAAATTGAAAAGTTGAGATCAAAAACATTTTAAATAGCTTTACACAATTTGATATTAGCTGAAAAAATTGAAAATGTGCTAATTTATTCCACCCTCATTTATAATAAAACACTATTGTTGATACCTTTTCTCATTTCAGTTTATTTTTTTATGTTTTTTCTTATAATGTTATCCATATTTGGTACTGAAGAGCCAATAAGACAAGTAAGTGTCTCACGGCGAAACAACAGGTGTCTACCAGTGAGGATGACAGTGTTTCATATGATTGAAATTCAACTTTCTTCATTAATTATATTGTGTAGGAATCCTGAGAATGATATCTGATTCGATTCCATTTCGAATGTTTGAAACACAAACGGAATAGGAAAATGTTTTTCATATAACTCATCGTTCATATAAAAGTATTTGTTTCCAAAGTATTTTTCTTTCGTGTAATTCAATATTCATATGAAAAAGCTGTTTCGGGAGGGCTTTTTCTTCCAGTTTGTTTCTGGAAGTCACTTCTCTGTATAATTTACACATATTTTTATAGAGTCAATTTTTGAAATTGATTGGTTTCTTCCTTTGTTTGAAAGATTCCCACATTTTTTGTATCACATTGGAGAAGTGAAAAGACAAAACATATCTTTCCCAAAAATGAACAATATCTATAAACAGTTTATTTTTCAACTAACACAGTCAAACATAAGTGTTCATATAGCAGACTGTTGAAATATTATGCATGTACTAAGATTTTTCCAATATTTACAGACATTCATTCAATATTGTACATTTGCTAATGAATTTCAATTTGAATTGAAAAAAATCTACATCATGCATTGCTTGTTAGCAAGATTTCATAGCGTATGACGTCTACTTTATTTGAATACTGATAAGAGAGAAATTTGGCTTTGGACATACTACACTAGTTACTTCTCAATTATATTATTGCTTTTTCGTTATGCTATTCGATTATTCTATTCTCAAAATCACCGAAGATTCTACAGGACTAAATTGACATCGCAATTTAAACATTTCAAATACCTTCAACTCCGATTCAAACAACACTCACGGATCCATTCCATTGTTAAAATCCTCACCAAATTTAACGAATTATTCAATTTCAAATATTATATTAAAAAATATAAACAAAACATTCGAATTGCCATTTTTAAATATAATTTTTTCCATAACAATATTTCATAAAATATAATCAGCAGTGAATATACTATAAATTTTTTGTGGCTCATGAAAAAGTTGTAGCCATCAACTTAAAGAGATAAAAGTCCTTTGAATAGTTTTATCAGACCCATTTCTTCGAAACGCGACAACTCTAATGCAGCATTACGCAGAATTTACGATCGTCATTTATTACACTTAACCAATATTAATAATATCACGAGTGCTGCAATTGAAATATTGGTTCTGCACAGCCAAAGGAGGGGCAATCCAGGCCTCTTTTACTCTATTAAGAAACACCATTGCCTCAACGAAAAATCAATACGTGCGGCGGCAAGAAGACAAATTATCCAATTTGTATCCAGCATTTCAGATACATTCTTTGGCACTTAATAAAATCCGAAGAGAAAATCTACCGACGTAAATATGATGCGTGGCAAAAGAATTTCAATTTTCTGCGGAAAAGATTTGATATGTCGGTTGCTGAACGTTGATGGATAGCAGTGTTAATATCAGTTTCCGGATTTTGTGTTGATGCATTGAAAGTACAAGTTGGGTTCAGCTTGTAAAGCAAACGTATTCAAAAAACACTTTATTGTGAGATTATCACTGAAAATTTTTACAAAAACGCAACACGTGTTTCGCCATACAATGGCACTGTTCAGTAATAATCACACAATGAAGTGTGTTTTGCATTATACGTTATCACTTCACATTGGCTGATTATTTTTATTTACTTGTGAACTGCTGCTACGCTAACATTTGTGTTTGCAAATGAAGAGTCTTCAATATAACCTTCGGCTATCGAAGACGATCTCCAACCCACATGCTTTGGTTATATCTGCCACCATATCTGTCCACTAACAATGACTTTGAAAATGTATTTCAAAGTGAAATATTTTTATGAAGTTTTATGGCGTGGAATCCCACTTTTAAAGGATTTTTGTTTCTGTACCAATATTTAACCAAAAAATAATATCAATTCAAACTTCCTCTTTCTACTAATATCCCTGCAGAAAAACCTCAAACATTTTTTTATTTACTATTTCTTCTATCTGATCTTCATCATAAAAAATGAAATTGTAGACCTTTTACTTTTGCCTTTCGGTCCACTGCTGAACACAAATTCATAACTTAAGAATTTAAATGCCACTGCTCCATTTCTTCTTGAAATTTTTTGACTTTCAACTTACAAGAATCAATCATTTTTATTCCACGATACTTAACCAGAATATCCATGCTTACTCAAAATTGAAAGCTTTGTGACAAATAATGATGTACTCGTATTATTTTGGCAAAGTTTACGTGTTTGAATAACTAAGTCCCTACGGCTTGTTACTATGTTTGGTTGACTATAGCATGAAAGTAAAAGACTCAAAAAATTTTCATATTCGGTGTTCCTAGTTATTTTGAAATCTTTCGGGTGGCAATTCTAAATTAGTCGTAGAACTATTCTCTGGTGAAACCTCTGAATGATTTGATATATCGTTTGATTGATCTGCTCATAATATGATAATATATTTTTTTGGCAATTACTGTAAATATATACAATAATTGTCTGGTTTGTTTATACCATGTTTTAGCGAAATATATCATATAAAAAAACAATGAAAAAATTTCAATTTCTCTTATGATTCAACAAATGTTTCATTTTGTTTCTGTCCTGTATTATGGAAGCAAGAAATTCTGACTTCAGAAATCGAAATTTCGACATTGAAGTAGCAATTTTCGATTTCGATAAAGAAAAGTCGTATTACTTTCCATGAACTTGATTCCTATGCGTGGATGAAAGGTAGAGGAATTTGTGTCTTGTATCAAAAACAGTTCCCTAAACATATGTAATTGAAAATAAAAAAGAGCTATCATTTTTGGATGCTCTCGTTATGAGAAATACCGAAAAGGGCAAAAAACTGAAATACTCCATTGTTTCCAATATTCGAAATGGGCTTTCAAAACTGCTCGTACACTTTTACAAGTATTGGACAACCTGGAAGACAAGATGATGGAGAAGGAAAAGTATGTTGGTCAAACTGAGCTGACTCTAATAGGTCGTTTTATACACCAGAGTTGTTTGATGTTACTAAACATGCTTTTGAGAACGGACACAAAATAAATAAGGATCGCATGAAATTTTAGAGACCGGTACATGACAAATGGTTTTTAGATGCATTCGAATGTTTAGAAATCGTAAAATCTGGAATGATATCTATGAACAGCAGCAAAGGTCTCATACCAAACAGTCATTAGTTTAGCCTTTTATGCAATAATCATAGTCAGATACCAAGTAAATATTAGTTATCGTAATCAGATAGACATCAATATATAAGCAGGTTAAAAAATGCAATAACAAAAATAACTAATACCATGAATTAATTAGAGTATCTTCATCTGAAGACCCTTTTCATCGATGGGGATCATCGGCCAGATTGATATGAATTGTAGTCGTAAAATTCAGTGCTGAAACGAATGTCAAGAGACAGTGTGTTTGTTCTTGGTGTAGTAAAAGTATTTTCAATGGATTCAATGAACAAATCAGTAATGTATATCTTTTTGAAGGTTTCTTTGCGTGACTGTATAAGTCTTCTATGCTGGTAATATCAGAAAGCAATGCCCATATGCTCGGCCATTAGGAGTTTTCAAAATGAAGCGATATCATCTGCGTTTCCGTGAAATGAATGAACATGTGTATATCTTAATGACGCGAAAGATTTATTTGTCCAACGCACGCGGACTCTTCTGATTATACTCTTTCCTAATTGAGTTGTTGGAGATTAAACCCTATTCGAAGGCATGCTCTTGTACCCATATCAGATCTTAACTATCATAAATTACGGCAGGAAAGTGAGTAATTCTATGTATTTCCCACCGTGAATAGCTCGTGATTGTCATAAACGCCCCTCGACAAGACCTACATCTTTTTTGTTTCCGTTATTAACATTCTCTTCGTGCTTTGTAGCGTCTGCTTTATATCTCGGAACGGAGTTTCGAATTTGAAAAAAGGCCCAGTCTCGGCAGACGTTTTGAGATCCGGGTTAGGAACGACCCACAGAATATGCTTATTCGATGAATAGTATTATATATTACATTTAATACCTATGTTGAAGAATAAATCGCGAGTGGAGCGGCTGAAAAAAAACTTCCAGACTATGATTAATCAAAAATTCGATAATGATTTTTTTAAATATCACACTCATTTGTTTTATGAATAAATTTCATATCAACTTATAAAATGTAGCCTCTAGAATATAGTAACATTGATTTGGCTATTTTTTCCTGACATAACTATTGGGTTAGCAGCTATAAACAATAAGAGGTATTTGATTTTCTAACCGTCTGTGACCTTGAAACTATCTGAGCGTCGATAAGAAGCACCAAATTATTCAGGTGAAAACTGAAAACTTTGACTCAACTATTCGTTCAATAGAAATGCAATCGTCTAGACCAAGTTCACACCGAGTTGAAGATTGGTTTACAAGAAATTATTATTATGTAACTGGATTATATATTTCAACATTCAATACAAATATAACAGGTTGTCAAAAATAGCACTATCCATCTTTCTGAAGTTAGGAAATTTCTTGGTACTTATAAAGCAAAAAAGTGAACACAGGTTACTATGCTATATTGCAATTAAAAAATATGTTCAGTACCATCAACTCATCAATATATATTATGCTCTAATCTACTGCAACATATCCTATAACATCAACATGTGGGGATGCTCCAGTAACTCAAGCAGAATATTTGTTTCCCAAAAAAGAATTATTCGACTCATTTTCAATCTAAAACCAGATGAATCGTGTCGACCATATTTTCAAAAATATAAAATTTTAACAGTTATGTTTTCAAATGTATAATGTTATTTATGCAACATGTTAAGATGTATCAAACAGTTTCTCATTGCCATGGTTACCCAACTAGAAACGGAGACCTCATCAGAATTCCTGCACACAGCTCATCATTCTATGAATAAAGGCCCTCATATAGAGGTATAAAGTTTTTCAATCATCTTCCCGCAAACCTGAGAGAGCAACGGAATAAAAATTTCTTCAAATCAAAATTGAAAGTATATTTGCAAGACAAATGTTACTACAGTATCAAAGAATTTCTTGAAGCAAAATGAAAATGTGTTTGCTCATATGTATGAATATAAATGTTATACATGTTTTCATGTATATGTGAACAAATCTATTGAATTGTGATATTTCAATATTGTCGATTGTAAATTTGTCTATCATCACACGGTTTTTTTATTTGTGACGTGTAAGGAACCTATGCTACTGTATTTGAAGCGGAAATTTACGCTATTGAATTGTGTGCGGAGAAATTGGAAGAATCCAACCTCGTACAAAAGTCAGTGAAAATATTCTCGACAGTCAAGCGACGTTGGAAGCTCTTGGCTCCTACCGAGCAACGTCTAAATTGGTTGCAAATTGTCAAAAACGACTCTCCTCGAAAAATTAACAGATTGTCTGTGGTCTGGATTCCTGGCCATACTGGCCTGAAAGGCAATGACACTGCTGACATGCTGACAATGACACATCCGATGGCCGGTTTGCTCAACACCCACATCCCAAGCCAATGCACTCGCCAAAAACAGCATGTACAGTAGTTCAGGCAGTGAAAGATGAACAAAGACAGCCAATTCGCCAACGCTGACGTATACGTGAGAGAAAGGAAATCCAGGCAAACTGGTACCGTTACGCGTTAGGTAACGGAGCGGTTTACCTTCCCACAAGAAGTTATTGCTTCAGAAATTGTGGTAAATTTCCAAAAGGAAAAGAAAGCAGTTAGGTTCAAAATGAACTATTCATTGAAAAGAGGAGTAAATTATTCATAGAAACTACTTTCTTATTAACATGAAAGAAAAAAATACTTTCGAAACATCATTTTAAACCAATCGCTTGCTTCTTTTCTTTGGAAAATTTTCAAAAATTTTTGTATTGTTATTTTGTTGATAACATGTATTTATTTTATCCATTTAATATCCCATTTCGTACACTTTTCATTTATATTTTTTCACATTGCTTTGTCAATAAGAACTCATTCCTCAGACAATGAAGTTTGTTTTCAATTGAATTGAATTGAGAGACAGAAAGATATTCACACAAGTTAAGAGTTGGTTTTCGAAAAATAAGTTTTTAAAAAGTTTATTTTATTCAAAAACACGTGTTACAATAAGGAGGTATCAAGTCAGACTGAATATAAAAATGAAAATTCTCATAGGAATACAAATGCAAGTTCATCTTCGTCAGCGGTGTCGAGTATCGCTGACCCATCATGAACCTTGTCGATTCTCCGTGGTTTCAGATTGTAACTCACACTTTGATTACTATTCAGCAAAACAAACAATATAATTTCAGAAACTACACCACACGATTTGATACCCACAAACTTATGTTTCGATAGCATAGTAGCTTTATCAAATCACTCGATAAATTACTATGGATCTTCATCAAGTAATGGCCGAATCAATCAGAAAAAAAAAACAAACAATATATTTTTACCTGGAGCTCCAAGTTGCAAAAACATTTTTTCCTTTAATGAAATAAATTAATCCTAGTCTTGTCCTGAGAATTCCGATGATGCAAAACATTTCGAGTGTATCCGAAATAAATTTGAAGAATTCATTACCCGATCAAATCTCCGGTGAATTTAATTTCCCTACGATATAATCGCCCTCAATTTATTATAACCCGTTTACTCCGCCAGGGGAATAAATTCGGATTCGTATAAAACCAACACGGGGTTATTTACACGCTCGGGGGTGTATTATCGCCCCGCAAAAATCGCTTTCGCTTACGAAATCATCTCCGAGCCGAATCGACGGTGAGCATAAAATCGGGAAACATAATAATATGAGAAATGTAACAGACATTTAATTGCCTTTACGAATTTCGACAACTTGTTGCCGCTCAAGGGGATGCGCCTCGGTAGTCGCAGAGGGATGATTTTGGTTCAGTTCAGTTGGAGCAGTTATGTCTGGCTTTTGGAGTTGGACGCATTCCTTGGAACGAGAAGTTTGTGGAGTTGTGGGAGTTTCGGGAATGTTTATTAAGAGAGTTGAGGTGGATTTTTATTTTTGGAGATGAAAATTTGAGAAAGTTTTACTTTCTTTGTTGAATATCTTCAAAGCAAACTGTTCACAAGAATGGCATTCCTTTCATATGAAAATAATGGAAGGCTTACAACATCTTGATCCAAATAAAGAAGAAGGATCAAATTGAATTCCTTTTATTTTAGTGAAAAGTTACCGTTTGAGTCTCGTTACTCCTACTATCAAATCAGGCCTGTCTCATTCCGATGTTCAAATCCAGACAGAAAAATATCATCAGTATTTATAGGGTTTTTGTATGTTTGCTGAACTAATTGGGAAGTATGTTTGTATTTAAATTCATCAATTGGTATTTCGCCAAGTCATGCTACAATAGCATGGCTTTTCAAAAAATAAATCATTCGAATCAAACCTTATATGTTACTCGGAATACTTTTTGAACGCGTTGGATAATCAAATCTAAGTTGACGCTATTTACACTGACCAAGGCCTTGATATCTTACACAGAAGACTTGCTGAAATTGGTGTGGATAGTTCTCTTTTAGCTTGGATATAATCGTTTCTCTCTGAGAGAACCCAGTATGTCTCACTCCACGGTTATTCGTTCAATAAAATCCAATAAAATGTGGAGTAACGCAAGGATCAAAATTGGGTCCAATCATGTGGATATTTCAGAATGCTTCAGGTATTGCATATTTTTAGTTTATGCAGATGATTTAAAAAAGTTTATCAATATAAGAACAATTTTTGATTGTCATAAATTACAGAAGCATTTAAATAGATTTGAGGCGTATTTCGGAAACTATGTTTATCTACGTTTTCAGGCATTTTTTTTAGCAATTTGAGCTTCGCCACCTCTATGTGGAACTCTCAATATTCAGTTTATGTTGAACGTCTTGAAAATATAAGAAAAATTTTGAAACATCTCTGTTTCTAATACGGACACTTCTAATCGATAGTATTTTCCGTAATTTGCGGTTAATTTGAAATATTCTCTATGATGAATCGAAGGATCTTCCACGATCAGTGAATCTGTACAAACTCTGATCGAATTGGAATTGGAGAATGTCATTGAAAACCAAATTCGAAAACATTTATCGATAAACGATATTATTCAAAATAACCAATCTGGTTTTAGGCCAGGTCATAGCTGCACTTCGGCTGATGATATAATTGATGCTACTGATAAAGAAAAAGTATCTGTTTTGATATTACTAGATTATTCCAAGGCATTTGATACTCTCAATTACATAATATTACAAGCCATTTTTAACGTTGTAAGGATCAGCAGAAAAGCTACCAAACTTCTACCCTGCTGTATGGTGGAAAAGCTTTTAAATTTTTGAAAATTGATAAAGGAGTACCACAAGGGTCAGTATTGAGGCCCCTACTTTTCAATCTATATACTTGCAAGTTTCCTTGTAAGTTTCCTTCATATCAAGCACGCAGAACTATTAAGCTGATTATACACAATTATATTTATTATTCATATCTGAAGAATACTCTTAGGCTATTAGTGCTTTGAATTTTGATTTATATAATGTTGAGCAATTTTCTGATAATCGTTGCCTAAAACTGAATTCAAATAAAACTGTTGCACTCATTTTTGGTAGAAAGAATGCAAGAAGAGAATTTACTGCAAATCACTTTGCTAGCATTCAGATTGAAAGGGGGCCTTTAACACTTTCTAATATAGTTAAGAATCTGGGTTTGTGGATTGACGAAGATATGAGATTTTCCTATCATATCAGTACAAGTATAAAAAAGCATTCTGTAATCTCAAACTTATTTATCAAACTAGACAGTTATTTAATGGAAGAATTAAAAGTTTACTATGTGACTCCTTGGTGTTATCCAGGTTGAATTACTGCGATGTTCTTCACGCTCCTTGTATAAACTTCATTGATATCAAACGAATTCAAAAGCTCTAAAATAGTTGCTTGAAGTTAATCTATGGCATCAACTAATACGATAGGATTTCATGCACAGTGAAAACAAACAAATGGCTCAATATGAGTGATCGAAGATTCCTCCACTCTGCCTGCTTCTTTTACTTTGTACAATAAGATAACATTTCGCTCTGATGTACATAATATTAACATTAGACGAAAACGTTTGCTTTCTCCCCCAATGTTTCACACAGAATTTCACATACGTTCATTTTCCTATCACATCACCAAATGTATGAATAAAATACCACCAGAGTTGAAAGAACTCTCGTTATCGACTTTCCGGACGCATATCATCAGATTTCTCGATAGATAGTAAGTTCTATTTTTTATTTTTTAAATTCTGTTCATTTTCCCACTTTCATCGCGATCTGAAAATTATCAATATACCACTTACAACGTTTAAAAAAAATTATGTATGTTTCTTTGACTAATATTTATCTTCAATTTGAACTGTAATTTATTAATTTAGTGATGGCAATATATATATTCCCTGTAACGTAAATGCATTTGAAAGTAATCAATCTTTTTTGGGTTTGTTCTGATTTGCCATTTAGTAGTCTGTTTTGAGTTAGGTGGAAGAACAGATGTCTTTCTGTACCTTCCGGTGCCGATTGCCATATTGCATTTGCCATATTGCGATTGCCATATTGCGATTGCCGCATTTACTTTTTTTCAGTTCGCATGTATGAATAACTGAAAATTAATAAAAGACCTTTATTATTATTATTTTTATTTTTATATTTCACACAGAATTATTTTGGAGTACCTTCAAAACCATTACGAAATTATAACTTGTTTTGCGTTCGTTCAAACGTGAAAACACTTTCACAATACCAGAACAAAAATAACGGTCCTTGCAAAATTTTTTGCAAAATCTGCACAAATATCTCTCGTAATATAGTCGTGGATTTAGCCAGGAAAGTAACTGTTTTCAGATCCTACTATATAGGGACGTTGGGATAGAGTGAATATTTTGAGTTTTATTTGAAATATTTATTTCCTTCACAGGTATGTATCTCTTTCAGTGAAGTACAGTTTTTGAAGTAAAAGTTTCAGTCCACTTTTTTGACACCTGTCATTTCCTGACCGCCCTTTTGAAAGCCTCAAGTTGTATCTTCATTCAGGACTCTAGTATTAGATTTGTGTTTCCTGACAAAGTAAATCCCAAGAAGTTAGTATATTATGATCGTCTTTGGTTAAAGACTGGCTGGTTTTTAAATTTTAATTGAATCTTTCACCAGAGGAATCTATCTGGCATTTAATATCATCCGATCAGTTAGTCTATCTCTTATTATTCCCAGCCAAATTGAATCTACAAAGTTTTTCAAAAACACCTACTGTGAATAAATTTATGATTAAATTGATCTCTTCGGCCACTGTGTTTATTAAACGAACCAAGTTCAGTAAAAAAACAAATGTTCAGTGGCAAATTAATCATCCCACTAGATTTTAAAAATCTTTGAAG
>WOGO01006667.1:0-11627 GCA_015342085.1 Leptinotarsa defecta | reverse complement strand
AGAAAACGTTTTTATAAAGACTTATAATCACTTTCCAACACTAGTGTATCATTATTATGCTTAGCTTAGCTAGGATGCATTGTTTTTTTGCTTTTATTTCATGTTAAAATAATAAAAATAAATCCACAATTCCTCGTTTTTTTGTACTTTTTCAATTATTTCATCCTAATTTTGTAGGCAAACCCTACGCGATAGATAAAAACGAATGCCATTTTTGAAATTAGCGCAAAAAACTACATTAAGATCAGTTAACGAAATCGAAACAATTTTTTAAACAGTTTTTTTGCAGACCTGTGTAATCAGGCCTACACAAGTTCAAACGTACTGAGTTATTACCACGAGACGATGTCTCATGAAAATGTCTCACAGAAAATTGAACGAATTGAGTGTCGAAGTTCTGTCTCACCCACATGCTCCCTAGACCTACCGCTAATCGACTACCATCTTTTCAAGCACTTCGACAAAATTTTCACCGTTAGAACCTTTACTAATCAGGACCAGGCAAAAACAGCCTTCGTCGACTTCATCGAATTTAGAGCACTCAATTTTTACGCTGACGGAATTAACAGACTTGTTTAACTTGTTGACAAAAGTGCACGGATTGAAATGGCGCCAATTTTGAATAATTTGTTTAAGTATTCACAGAGATATTACAACTTGAAATAGATCTATAAAATCACCTCTATATGAAGGAACAAAGTTTTTCATGAACCTTCTAAAATTCTAAATAAAATTAAATATAAAGAAGTCCTTCTGTTTTCTAAAAGAGTAGTTAAAGTTATCTTCAATTAGCAACTTAATAGTTTCTGTATTGGTGGTGCGAATAAAAATATACTTCACTATTATTTGGAAAAACTACTGAATTTTGAATTCGTCAGGAATACTTTGGTTTTCACTGTTTCCCAACGATAATATTACTTGTAGACATGGAAGCATTTATAACTGCTAACAGCAGGATATACGTGCATTTAAATTTAAAAAGCATACTGCCAAATTCTCGCTAAAACGGATGGACGGCCAGTCTCACCTCTTAAATAATTCAGTGACATGCATAAACTCAAAATAATGGTTCCCATGATCATTGAAGGTAGGTAGCGACTTTATTTTTATTTATTGGAGACTATCGAAAATCAGTGAGGTGCTCATTCTTATGGAAGAAATATATTTTAATGAAATATATGAGTACAAAAATAGCCGTTACTAAATTGAATTTAAAAATATTACTGAAATAAACGATTTCATAGGAAGAAATATGAAAAAATACACTGTAAGATAGAAAATAGTGGTATAGGCATTTCATGAATTTAACATAACACTAACAGAGATGAATCTCAGCTTGGTACCACTTGATGTTATGTTGATGAGTCTCCTTGCTGTGTGTTTCTTTTGTGCTCGGCAATGCCACACACCAGGGGTTCCGGTAAATGCAATTCCTGGAATCGCAGTCCATGTTTGGTGGCCTGGTTTTCGTGAGGTTGCTACGGATGATGTTTCCAGATCTGAAGCAGATTTTGATGTACTTGGACCCATTTCTTCGTATCCTTTCCGATAATTCTCTGACGTAGGAAAGGGCAAGCACTGGTTGTAACGGCTTCTCTTTCAGCCAAATTATGTTCCACCATCACTTTGGAGTAAGCATTTCCACCAGATCTTTTCTGATGATGCCTAGTTTTCTCCCGAGAGCTTTCTTCGTATTACAGAGGCCGTAAGCTCCACTAGAGTCCTGATGATTCCTCTTTTGCTGGTGGTTGGATTCGTGATTCAGATTCTGTCCCATGTAGATGGGTTTTCCGTATATAGATGATTCTCACTTAGTGTCGGTCCTCTTCACCAATATGTCTAAGAATAGCAATTCGTTGTGGACTTCCCTCTCCATTGTGAAGGTGATGGAAGGTTTTACGCTGCTGACGTGCTTCAGAAAGGTGTCTAGTTCTGTATTATCATGGTTCCATACCCATGAATGTATCGTCAACGTATCTCAATCAGATTCAGGGTTCTTGTGGGCTTCTTCAATGGCCAGACCACTCCATATAAACTCGTATGTTGGCTACAACTGATGAAAGTGGCGATCCCATTGGCAGTCACTCATCTTTTGCGTAAAAAATAGCAGTTACACAGCATCCTAGTAATTCTGTGTTCACTTCTGTAAGTAAGATCGTTCTATCTTCCAGGTCCTTGTCTTTGGATAGCTTCTTCTGTATGATTTGAAGTGCTTCTTCGACAAGAACGTTGGTGTCGAAACTGACTAATTAATCTTGCTCTATGACTTCGATTCCACCACAAGAGTAGCGTTTTCCTTATCTGCAGGCAGGGTCTAGATAGTGGTATCTCTTCGTAGGCCGTCTGTGGTCATTACCATCTTTTATCTTCATTATTTTATTCGTAATTGATATTTTAGCTATTCATTCTAATTTTATTTACTCTTTTATATATTTCAAATCATTTTAGACAATGGAAGTCCATTCCCCGACACTGTTGTTGGTGCTAGTAAATATTAAAAATTCGACAGAAAGACACGCCGGGCTGATTGATGCTGGTGCCATCTAGAATTTAAATTAGTCGGCTCTGACAGTCAAATGAGTTGTTTCACTTGAAATATGGCAGGAGACTTACGTAGAAGGAATGTAATTATTACTGGTACCATATTATTCGTAAGTAATGTCCATTGATGAGGACGCGTTGCATAACCAATTACAATTTCGTTGTTAATATGCAGACGTTGGCCGGGAGGTTAATGGTCACGGATTTACGGTTGAAGTTTATATTCTGCAGAAATATATTTTCCAAATAATCTCAATCGAAGATGGAAATAAGGAAACACGTCGAAGATGAATAACATGAGTTTTTTGCATAGGAGAGAAGTTTTTGAAATATTTACAAAAATTTCTCATTTTGTTCTCTAAAAGTAATAGAAACGATAGTGAAATGAAATTATCAGATAACCATGAATTTATTTAAACAAAAAAAAAAGAAACATGATTATATATAATCCACTTTATTATATCTGTATATCTCATTCTGAACGGCGCGAAATGTCTTAACCAACAGACAACTAACAAAAAAAAATGCGAATAACAAGTTACGGCTCAAATTTGTGCCAAAAATTATCATTGCGTAAGATCAACGAGCAAAAATAAAGGAAGCTTTGCATTGAAATGATACAAAAAATTACATAGTAGGATACTGCGAAATATCAATAATTAAAAGATGAGCTAAACAATCCTAACCTCAATGATCAACTGTACTTGCAAAACTTTTCATTAAACTCACAGTTTCACAATCACCGATTGTTGATTTGTTTCATCACTCTCCTATCCATATTCGTGAGATCTAAATTTCGTAGAGGGACCCCAAGTGCGCTAAAATCAGACAAAGGGATGGAAGTTATGATTTCATAAGTCAATATCTAGACCTACTAAAGTCGTGCATATTAATATCGAAATTAATATCTCAGAGTGCAGATTTCATTCAATAATCTCTTCACAACAAAATTGTCAATCAACTGACGTACCTCCCCCGTATCAGCGACACTTCACAACCCTTACAACAGCAATGGAATCGAAACAGTTGCAGCGAGCAATTTGCCACGCTAGAATTACTCTCTATGACTTCCGTTCTGGGCATTTATCCCGATTTTTACGCCGACGAACGTTGTTCGCAGTTTGATTGACGACAAAACAATGACTTGACAGAATGACAGCGGTACAAAGGGATTTTCGAATGTCACGCGGGAGCCGTTCGGAGCACTCAATGTTGCATCGAAGATTTCTGGAACTGATTTGGAGTAATTTGGTATCTCATCAGAAATGTGTTTTGGAAAATGATAATGATAATATATGCTTTTCTATTAACCTACACCTAGAACGATGCTTAGAAATCGTTGATTTTATCATAAAGTTAGAAACAAATAAGTATAGAAAAAAAATGAAACAATTAATGATTATAACGAAATTATTTTCTACAAATCTCCAGTTAGATTCAGTAAGAAGATACAGTCCAATGCCTATAGGAATAAATTTGAGATTTGCTACGTTTTTTAGCCCTCCAATAGCCGTCCTTGAGCGCAACTCATTCCATACATCACCAAATTAAAATTCCTGCAAAATCAGCAAAGAAAGGTAAGGCAAAAGAATTGTAGTGATAAATTTTTGATGAAGCTTTTTGAGTAGAACTTTATTGTGAGAGTTTCATGGAACACGTTAACCCGTAACACTTGTTTCACTATACAATATCATCCTCAGACGTGTTCTTGCTGGCTGGATTCTACTCATTTGGTGTTTTATATAACATAACAATTTCATTCACGTGACCCGAGTTTTGGTATCAACTAATTCAAAATTTAAACATTAGGAAAAACATTTTTCAAGCTGGACAGATAATAAACTAATTATCAATTTCCCCATCAGAAAAATGATTGAAAGGTAGACTAGCCAAATTGTAATGAAATTCCATTATTGAAAAACGAAAAGAGAAAATCCATCTTTTTGTTACCCTTATTGAATTTCATTTATGTTTTTCAGCCAACCATTCCCAAAGAGGATTCCATATATATTTATAATAAACATATCATTATGCTTTCGAAATGAATAACGTAAAACATATGTCTTCATATAATTACTGTAATATCCGTATATTCTACAAAGAGAATGGATAATATATTTGAGTATTTTAGAGTTCAAGGAACATAAAAGCCACAACAGCAATTTAACTTGAAAGAATTCATTTATTTAGACATAACTAGAATATAACTTTGTGAATAAAACAGCAGTGGCGTTACCAAAAGGGTTTCTCAGCAGACTTGAAATGTAAAATTCCCCGCAAAAAGTTCAATTCCGGTTGAATTTGATGTTTTCAAGAATGAAGTTGGTTGTGAGAAAATTACAAGTTACATTTTTATCAAGTGTTGAGGTGGTGTATTTAAAACCAAACATTTATACACGAGGTGTTTCCCAGATATTTACGTTCAGATAGTAGTGAAAAAACTTCTTTCTTATTTAATTGAATACTTCCAGTAGCTAATAAATGTAATGCTACAGTGACAATAAATACTATTGATTTTGTCATAGAAAATGCTTACTTTGACAGTAAACGTTTATGAAAAATCAGAGGAAAATTCAGCAAATCATTTTGACAACAAATTTAAAGAACACAACCACAGCAGAACTCACTTCATACCGCACTAGAATACATATATAAATACTTTAATAAAAATAAAATAAATACAACAATAAAAATTACTTGGCGCTCCGGGGCGACTTTATTGATTCCAGTGACGCATTTGCTTTTTCAGCTGCAGGAAAACCCGGAAAAACCTGCAGCACCACATCATCTGAAGATCTTAATCCAACAATGTCCTCTCTCTCTCATAAAACAAAATGTAGGGTGTCTCCAGAGGCTCCAATAAATTCAATGCATCGCCAGAACACTTCGTGACACGACTATCGTCAAAACATAGTTTCAAAAATTTTTCCATTTACTACCAGACCACAGCTGAAACCTTCAAAAATGGTAAAATGTAAAGAAAAATAATAGTAGGATGAAACCCATTGAAGAAAAGAGGATAATATGATGAAAATGAAAGGAAAAATAAATTACGAGTGATCTGAGTTCGGGAAGAGGGAGGCTGTGGGTTTTTAAGGGTAGAAAATGGTTTAATAATAATAATAATCTTTATTCGTCCTTTAAGATCATACACATGATATAGGACAAGTCATAAAATGTATATACACAGATATATATAGGTATCTCGATATCTGGCAAAACTTCTATGGAAAAAAGGTAAATGACAAAGTTGTAGGTAATAAATCTACAACTTTTGTGTTAACAATTTTTTCACATGACCTCAAAATTTATGTGTGAAATACAAAGTATTTGGTTTTTTATTTTAATCTTCTTCAAAAAAAAATCGTCTACGAAATTTGGTGATAATACACTTTAATTTATTTGATTTAAAATATTTATTTTTTCACCTTGTTTTGAGTTGATATAAAAAAGCGCCTTAATTTTCAATCGAAAATTCTCATGTCAAAATATTAGCTTTTGTCAAAAAGTCGGTGTGCTTTTTATTCGTTGAAATCTCTACTTTCTGATGGTGTAAAAAAATATTCATTACTATAGTAAATGTTCTCAGAGAATGCAAAAAATCGAAGGAAACTCGAATTAAATTTTTTTAATCATTAAAAAAAATGTCGATGGCCGATGACAACCAAAATATAAAAAAGAATAGGCATGACAGGAAAATATCGATGCTTCGTCGAATAATATATCCCAGGTTCCGATATGTCAGTAAAAATGAAAAACAATCCTCCCACAGACATGCATCAATGAAACTTATTTACAATGACGAATAGGTTCCAAAGATAAAAACTCCAAGTTGTGAAATTGCTTCTCGGAAGAGAAATTCTCCATTGAATCAATAGAATCATTTATATATCAAACCCTTTGTTACATGACATAAGATTTTCCCCACAGATACAATTCAGTTTCACATTCGTGATTGGAAAACAAAGACATATCATATGTATTCATTCATATTTATTCCTGGTATGTATGTTTTTCCTGAATATGAAAGTGTTCCTCTTGTCTCTGAATGATTCACTTTTCCTAATAAAAGTTATTTCTTGTAGAAGTGAATTCAAGCAGTCCAATGAGGTAATTGTTTGAAATGATAATTGATATTTGCACTTATCGAAATAACAATTGATTGAATCTGAAGTAATTAATTGCCAAAATATAATTCTACAGAGGTTGAGCAAAATTGATATTTCCACTTTGAGGAAATTCAAAATTGAAGTGATTTCTGTCCAACAGTAACTGAATATGTTAATTAAGAGTTGAGAAAAAAAGAGTTCAACACATACAGTGTGAACCAACGAAAATGGAAACCCAGACATAAGTTAATTTTTCATCAAACGGGGAAACTCTTTTTATTCATTTGTGAATCGCCACTTTTTCTAATAGCGAGAGTAGGAATCACTCCAGAATATTTTTATAGTTATGAGGGTCGAGCAGGACGTTTTGTACTCCTTAAAAGTCTTTTTACAGTACTGTTCAAAATTCAACATTCCTCCTAATAAACGTTCAATGGTTAGTTGTTCACTCACTTGTTATTTAAGGGAGGGTTAAAATTAACGATCTTCTATGTTCATACAATGATGAAGATTTTCGCATATTTCAAAGTATATTTTGAATAGTGATTCAACGCACTTGTTCACAATTTTTTTTTCTGGTTGTATAGTATCACCACAAAAATCGAGGGGCAAAAATCTGAAAGTTTTTTCTTTCAATCCAATGTCGTGGAATATGTTAGTTTGATTCAAAAAGTATCACTTTATCGTGTGATTCTCACTAAACAGTACAAAACTGGAACACGTGTTGCTATACAATACTTCTTCAGGCGTGTTCATACTAACTAAATTCTACCTAATCAATGCATGAAGTATTGAAGCATTGATTAGGTAGATTGGAATATGGGAAATATGACTTTCTACCTACTAATAAGTTTAGCAAAGTTTATGTATGAACTAATTACAAGTTTAAATATCTCGAAATAAATTTCACAACTTATTTGAATGGAGATGTAATAAAAGAAAATTAACTGCATTCACGTCTCGACTGATTTTCAATTTCATCATTAAAAACATATTTAATATTAGATATTCATCAATATTATTTGATTGTTCATTACATTTTTCGAAATATTGAATATATTGATTTTCGAATATACACATACAGGGTTACAATTTGAAAACTTACGATGATTATATCTGAGTAACCAATATAAGAAATCGCTGTTGTTGAAACAGAAAAAAATTTACTTGGTCAATAAGTAAAAATACCAAAAAAAGGGTGCTTGAAATATTCGTTTTTGAGAGGTATTTTTGTTTGGCATTTTTTACTTTAAGAGAGAGAACGATAGTCTTATTATTAATACATCTTATTTTTATTTCGATACGTTGTACACGAGAAACATAATTTTTATTTGCAACAATGGTGTACAACAAAGCAGAACGTGTGGCAGAGAAAATCAGTGTTTGTTAAGAACAACTGAAGGGTGCCAGAGGCACCCGGAGATAAATGTGAGTCACGTGTTCATTAGCCAACTAATAACAAAATTTCAACAAACTGGTACTGTCACAAAAAAAATAATCATCTCTATGAAATACGAATCCTTTAAGAACTTAGTGACGAAAACCCCGACAGAAGAATTGAATTTTGTTAAATTATGACAGCTATGCTTATCAACGAATTGGTCCTACTGAATAGCCTCCTAGATCCCCGGAGCTATCTTCACTTGATTTATTTCTCTAGAGCCACCTAAAATTTGTTGTTATCAAGACGCAACCTGACTCAATAAAGCAAATGAAGACAAGAATAATTCAAGAATGTCAACATTTGTCAATGTACGTCAAAACTTTGAAAATAGACTTTTTTATTGCCTTGAAAAGAATGTTGATCACATTGGACGTTTCTTAAATTAATAATGCTATTTATCACATATATTATAGTCAGTGGGAATGTGGGAATACAACAAATCATCTAAAGGAAAAATTTGTTCAGGCCAGTCTCAACTCCCCTACACTGTAGATTAATGGACTGACACCTATCAAAAAACAACTATTCCCTTGGCTAATACCTCGAAGGGTGTTGGATTATATCCGTCAGGTGTCAGTGCAGGATTCTTCACTGAAGTTATTCCTGCATATGCAGAAATATAGTCAGTCTTCAAGTATGCCCGCTGACTATATGTGAAAAGTTTTCTTCCCTTATACGAGGAATTGGGCAAATTTTTGATATGCAGTTGGTTACCTCGTTCACAGGCAGATGGGGCGATGACAAACCTTTTGTTTGTTGTTCGCTCCAGCCTAGTTCGAGGAATGATACTCTGAAGGAATTCGATTTTCAATTATCGGAAATTATCGACTTTATGTTAATGATATACACTACCTTGCACTGAGTTATAGACATTATCAACGGAGAAGTTTGCATCATTGCATTCAACTTCAGGTATTGGTAGCCATGAACTCATCACATTTGAAATTATACCAAGATCGTACTGAAGAACAGTATGATGAAAATCCATATCCTTATTTTGAAATAACAGTATGATGAAAATCCATATCCTTATTTTGAAATTTGTTCTTGAAGAAGCGGCTGAGCAACGAAATGTGTCAAACAATAATAATGGTCTATCTTTTTTTCAATAGGTGCACTCAATTCAAACACGCCTGTATATTTTGATTTTTCTTGAATTCTTATAGTGGCCATCCTTAACTTGCTCATAGTGTAAAGTCATCGTTCCAGCCACACCCTTCTTCATAGATATTAATAAGGAAAGAAGTGTTAAGGTGCAAAATGCCTTAATCAGAAACCCCACATCTAATCTTGTTAATATTAGACTAACCCAAACGGCTGTTATTCCACCTGAACCGTATTCCACCTTATCTAAATGAACGCATTAATAACGTCTTAATGAATGCATGCGCTAGCTCATTGTGTGAAGTATTTCAAGCGCCGATTCATTAACAACTTTCTCGCAATTATCCATTCAGGTGTTATATTAGTTAGTTCATTATTACCATACATAGGAGATCTGTCCACGCAGGATAAATAAAGATAAATAGCAATGAACCGGTAATTTTAGTTTATGTTATTGTGTGTGATGAAAGGTGTGTGGTTTCTGAAACATGTAAGCATCCGTTATGAGTTACGAGAACTTCCTGATACCTGCAGGGTGTAGTTCACTATTACGTGATGAAAGTTCATCTGATTACGGTAGGTAATATACAGTGTGTAAAAGCCAAATGGAATAAATTAATTATTTCGGTTACTGTACATATTTTTTTAATACGAAACACGTAAAATGTAAATTATAATTTGACACTGTTCATTATGCTTTGGCAACTGCTTTTTTTATCTGCCCCACATGGCTTAGCTCGCGAAACTGCTTCTCTGTTTAGCTCATTGTTCCTTTAGATATGGGCCGTAAATTAGGAAATTTCTCATGAAATAGGCGAGCTACTTTTTACTATTTTATGCATTTCCGTTAATATAACCATTTGTCAGACTTGAAGTTAACGAACTTTAAACTTAAGTTATTCCTGACAACTAATGTTGTAACACACAAAACAAGTCGACACGCCGTTTTAAACTAACATTGCCATGGAAATTATTTACAGTTTTTTTAAAAGATACCATCTATAACGAACATTGCTATGGTTTTTGCTTACTTTCTTATTATCAATACCTCAACATGACATAAGTTTTGAGTATACTGCAATAAGTTTTGAGTGTATTTTATCGAATATCGGTAACCATATGATTTTAATTTATTATATATTGATTGTTGCAATAAACTTGAGAGCGATAACATTTTTGAATACAGAATGAAGAGACATTTCAAACAATATATCACAAGCCTATAATTCACATATAGTATTTTTCCCGTTGAAGTATGTCAAATTATAATTTGAATTCGACTTGTTTCGGGATTTTGTTAAAATATGTTGCGTAACTAAAATATTGAATTTATTCCATTTGGCTTTTACACACTGTATGTCCTCACAATTTCAAATATTTTCATGGAATTTATATATTTTCAGAACGTTAAGCCAAACATATTATTTGAAACATCCTTTCCAGAATTCTATGGACTATCTATATACTATTATTTTCAGTAAAAATGGGGACATGTCTTTCAATTTTCTATAAGGAAAAAGGTATAACTATTAATATGGTTGTTATTTGACCATATACTACTATCTTTCAATCCACAATTTATGTTGAAGTTCCATTAATTTCTGAAAATTCTTTCCGAGAAAAGATGGCTAGAACCAACATCCGCTCATATTGCATCTATGACAGATCCGATCAGCATAAAATCAATTAGAAAAATTCTATGAATTGCCACTTGACACTACAATTGATTCCATCCCGACAAAAAATAATGGCTCAAAGATATGAAAACTGAACTATCATATCAGAAGAAGAAGGCCAACACGAACTGAAAACTGTATCCATTTTATACAAAGATTGGCAGTATGTTGGTGGCAGACAATGGCAGACGAAGCGCATGCCAATGGGCATGCGCTTGCAAGGAACGTTATAATAATATGAAAATCTTTCAAAATGAATTAAACAAAAAACTTGCGATCTAACCTTGGCAAAGTCAACCATATTATGACTACTGATTCGAATAATGAAGTTGAAAGCATCATCTCTATCTCTTACAACTCCTTTATTTTCCACTTTGCAAAAAATTGTCATGTGCATATTTGCATGAAGAGCTATCCTTTCGAAGAAATAAATTTCAATCAAAAAGACAAAAATTCGAATCTTGATGATCGTGAAATGTCTATTGCCTAAAATGTTTTGTTCACTTGAACGATTTTATACGTTTGTAAACATATTTAGTTTGTGCACCTTCAAACAAACATATTTATTCTGATTCTCATGTTTCACAATTCACACTGAGCTTTGAGTAGAAAAAAAAATGTTTTGTTCAATACTTTTTCAATATTGAAATATTTCAATATTCATTCAAAATATATGAAAAAAAAGTTGTTATCATGTTCTGGGTAGGCAATAGCCAGGAACGGAGCGTGCGGGCAGCGCGAGCGATCGAACAT
>WOGO01006666.1:0-11628 GCA_015342085.1 Leptinotarsa defecta | reverse complement strand
AGCTGTTTCTATCCCTTCGTTGCATAATCTGCAGCTGAGGTCTCCATTGTACAGCCCCATTTTATTCAGGTGTCTTCTAAGCGGACAATGATCGGTTAGTAACCCTGTAATTATTGTGAGCCGATCCCTACTATATTGGAGTAGTTCTTTTCTCGGACGGTTCCCTAATGAAAGTTCTACTGTGTTTGTTGCCAAGTACTTTTGTCCAATACTCTGTGTGCTTTTTATTGGTCCATGTCCCAATCTGGTTTCATACCAATGATTTTAGTACCCCCAGAGCTGGTTCAGGACCTATAAAGTTGATGATCCGTTTCTAGCGCATTCATCAGCTTTATCATTACCTGTAATTTCTGAATGCCCTGGCACCCAGTACAAAGTTGATTTGTTGCTGTTTGCAAGTTCATTCGGTTCTTCCTTGGCAATCCCAGAACCAGTTTTGATGTCACCTTCGGGTTTGTCAGAGCCCCTAGTGCGCACTTGCTGTCTGTTAAAATATTGATCCGCTCATTTCTTTGAGGTTTCAATTTAATAAGCCTTGCACACTGCAAGATAGCATACACTTCCGCCTGAAAGACGGATGTGTTTTGTCCTAGCGGATAACTGTAGTTTAAATTTCTATTCGCTCGGTATATTGCAGCCCCATGTTTGGTCTTCGATCCGTCTGTATACCAGGTGTTTTTTCCAAACATGTTTTTGGAATGACTAATGGTCTTCCACTCTTCACGGTTTATGATTTTGGCCGTGAAGTTTGTGTTAAAGGTGTACTTCAATGTCATGTGGTCCGTGATACTTTACTGACCTAGAGAGAAAAGCGAAGAAAATCACCAACAAACTGTTTTCATTAATTTCAAAAAGTAATCTGGATCATATAATTCTTGAAGAACATATCATCGATCAAAAACTATAGAACACATTTTAAGGTCTCAACATATACAACAAATTGAAATTCAGAAGCCATATTAGTATACTATGCACAAAAAATATCCTCAAATTGTTATGCGATGAGATCTATCTCTATTTGGACTATCAGTCAACCAGAAAAGCATACTTTGCACTTTACGAATCCCACTGGCGGTACCGAGTTTGTTTCTGGGCAGCTGTCAAAACTTAATGAGTCAAGTATTCACATTTCAAAAAAAAACAGTGAGATTTATGACCAGAGCAAGAATCCAAGATTCCTGTAAATCCCTTTTTTAACTTATCACATCTTAAGAATATATTGCCTCTTCATTCCATAAACACAAAAGGCAAAAAGATATCTGAACTCAACTCAAAGTTATGCTACTAGTCTCACATTCAATATTCGTCTTTCCCGTCAACAGCACAAATTAAAAACTCGATTCTTTATAACAGCTAAAAATATTTCAATAATCTTCCCCTTTCAATCAAAAGGTTAACCTGCTACACACAGTGTTAATTCTTGATCTTCATTCTACTGTTTCAGGTTGTTTAAGTTAAGTCTGCTTTGTCAACAGAACCAAAACTTTATGATAATAAAGCATATCTGACTCTGACCCTATTATGTTGAAAATTGGGCATTTACGGCCTTGTCAGTTCATTCGATAATGTTTCTGTACCAAATCCTGTTTCTGGTTTTGTTGAGTGAATAATCAATTCATAATTTTAATTAATTTCACCACATACATAACATTTTATTCATTCCTTAGTTAAACGATTGCAGCAAAGATTCCGAGTATCTGTGAGTTCCCTCCGTAAATACTGTCCATGCCAATGTTTGACAGTGAGATTAACGTAAAACTAGTATGGCATTCGTCTGCAAACAAAGGTCCGCAGGTTAAAAATAATATTTGTTTACGTTTTACAGGTGGTTGGGCTACATTATAAAATCAATAACCGAGTTTTAAACGACAAAAAGAAGATGATTATATTTTAAACTGGATCAATTGAACATCCGTTAAAAGATTTGGAACAGAAAGTAGTATTGAAAGGGATCTCAATTCCTTGAAAATTATATGATCTCGTCATCACTTTTGAAGGTCGCTTAAGTGAAAACTCAATTGAATATAAAATGAATACACTGATATGAGAAGAGATTTTTATACTGATCTTGATAAAAACCCTTTTCTCTACATCTATTCTAAGCGTCTATAGAATATCGAAATAACCTGTCAGTAATAGGATCGATGAGGCCATGAAATGAATCCGAAACTGAGTGGACATTGAAAACTAACCACCTAAGCTATCGACGATAGTTTTGAGATTAGAAATTACACGTTGAAAGGTAAAACCTCGTTAATCCTTGGCTAGCACATGGTTTAACTTCGAAGGTTTGTCGTTCATGAGGGGACGACAGCAGATTTACAATATTTTAGGGAAAATCTTTATGTATGAACCAAAAATTCTCTTATTGAACCCTATGGTACTCAGATTCTCAGAATACAACGACATAATGATCACTAATAACCCTTCAAAACTATATACCATTAAGATACGACAAAATACACTGTTCCAACTGCGGCAGTAAAGGACATCCTTAATGACTGATTCTCAAATCAGATGTGTAGGATCTCTTATACAAATAGTCTAACTTTACAGACATTTACATGGAACCGAAGGCAAAGATGAAAAAAACAGAGGAATAATGTTTTTCCTCTGGTCTGCATCAATACTGTAACTGATTTCGAAAAATCAAATTTGTGGACACCATTAAATGAAAAATAGTAATTGACTGTTTTTCCTGAAATGTTAAGACGTAAATGGCATAATTTTTTTTGAGGACAACACACGAGCACTACAGGAAAATCCTTAAGGCGCTCTCGGAGCGGTGCCTGTGCGAAAGTAGTGATTCACATTAGATCGCTGGAGATTAAATCCATTTGGAAAAACGTTCTCAGGAAATTTATTCCACATAAACGCATTTCTCCAGATTACAGACTTCTTGAACAGTGAAGTTCAAGGTCTACTGGGTTGAACCTCAAATCGATGAGCAGCCACAGTCCGTCGCGTATTTCTGATATGTACCGCTCTTGGTGGAAGTCACTTGGATACTTCCCGTGAAAGTATCTATATAAGAGAGACAACTCCCCAACCCTTCTTCGATGTTTCAGGCTATCAAGGTTGCATGTGATGTGCGCGTCTCCAATGAGGCGGATGACTCTTTTCTGGATGGAATCTAGTAGCTTCAGGATATGCTTAGGAGCGGAGCTCCATACATGAGAACAATAATCCAAAGAAGGTCTGATCTGAGTATTATAAAGCATCAAAAGTTGTTGAGGTGTGTATAGTTTTCTGGTTCGAAACAGTGTTTCAAGCTTTTGGGAACCGGATTTTGCAATACCAGCGACATAGTGCCAAGACATATTGGTATCCATTCTAATCTCCAACAAACTTATCGAAGCAGAAAGCGGAACTGTCTGACCTGACATTATTATATCCGGTTCGGAGACATTTTTCTTCTTGAAGAAAACCGATGCCTGCGTTTTTGTGGCATTGAATTGAACCCGATTACTTTCACCTCAATTCGAAATCACTTCTAGATCCTCATTAAGATATGCAACCTCCTGCTGCCAGTGAAGATATGCCTCCATAGCCGATGTCTTGATATCCAAATGGAATGACGAGACAAATGTACTGTCATCAGCAAAGCAATATATTGGATTGTTGTTTTTTTTTCAATAAGTCGTTGATATACAATAAAAAGAGGGTTGAAGACGATATGGATCCCTGGGGATCACCAGCGTTGATGGAGAAAGTATTCGAGAGATATCCATCGACGGTCACTTGCAGGGAACGTTTCTTTCAGGAAGCTTAAGAGCCATACACAAAAATGATCCGACAAGTCATAGCATCGAACTTTGGCTAGCAAACCTCATGCCACACATGGTCAAAGGCCTTAGGAATATCAAGTGCAACAGCTCTTAATTCTCCATTTTTTTGGATTGCGTTATTCCAAATATGGGTGACACACGATAGAAGATCGCCTGTTGATCTTTGTTTCCGAAAGCCATATTGATGATCACTCAAGATGTTGAAGCCTTCCAAATATTGGATATGGTGTTTTATGGTTTTCTTTATGATTTTTGATCACTGATAGCACAGAAACTGGTCTAATTATAATTATTTGAATTTTTTTCGCCTTTTTTGGGAATAGACTGAACCCGAGCAATCTTCCAAGAAGAAAGAAAAACTCCTTCTTTGTAAGAGAGGTTTGACAGTTTGTAAAATACTGGTGCGAGATCATTTGCGCACTTTTTGAGTACGAAAACGGGTACTTCATTAGGCCCAAACGCCTTTTTGATATTGAGCTGTTTCAAAATTCGCCTGACTAGACGCTCTCTATCGAGGAGTAATTTCCGTCATTGTGGATTCTGGTGTGGGAATAGTGGTAGGTGCCTTCCCCAGAAAATGGACTGTGGAGTGAGACGCAAATTGTTCACCTTGTAGATTTACTTTTTCTTTGGCTGTTGTTGCAATTGAACCATCCGCTTGTGTTAGTGGTGGAATTGTGGATTTTGTAAAGTTCAGATTAACAGCTTTAGCTACCGACCAGAAAGATATAGACCCGTTGGGATTGCCAATCAGTTTATCCCTAATTCTCTGATTGTGAAGTTATTTGCTTTCATTCATCCTAAGTTTACAGCTGTTGCGAGCGAGCGGAATATATGCATCCATGGATGATAGGATAACTTCCGTGACTTCAAAAGCACTAGTTAATGGATCTTTAGAGCTGAAACAAACTTCTAGCCAGGGGAAATTTCAAAAATGGTCTTGAAGATTCTCCCATTCATCTGATCTGTAATGCTAAACTTTGTTCGGCTTAGATTGTTCACAAACATTTATCGGTAATTCACTCAACACTAAAATAAGTTTGTGGTCAGAAAACCCAATGGAGATCTTATGGTGACTGTGTACATTTCTAGATTGGTTGTTGGGTATAGATCCAGAAGACTAGCATATTCTCCATCACGGTCACGAATCCGTGTTGGCACATTTATAACCTGAGTAAGCCCGCTGCTTATTGCAAAAGCCTCAGCTTTGCGACATTCGTTGTTATTTACACACTGATTGATTTACATGAAAGTCAATGGTGTTTGCAAGTGAAGAGAACAGTTCCCTAAATTGCGTATCGCTAGGTGATCAATAAACGCAGCATATGAAGTTGGTGATCTTCTGTGATATTATTTTGAACCACAGAACATCAGTTTCAGGTTTCCAGTATTTCCACTAGTTGACAAGAGAGATCGCTTCAGATGAAAAAAGATATTCCAAAGTTACGTCTGAATCGAGAGTGGAAATCATAGCCGGGATATAGAAAATTGACGGGGTTTGTTGAAGCACTATTTGAGTTGAGTTGAGTTGAGTTGATGAAATAATCGAGCGTGGTGCAACTTTTAAAGAATCTATTTAAAAAACACATGCTATCATATAGCGAAACACGTGTCGCAGTTTTGTAACTTTCAATTGAAAATCTCACATTGAAGTGTGTTTTTTGAATACCTACGTTATGATAGATTTTCTCCAAATATTGGTTAGTTCTTTCTATTTTCAAAGAATCTGTTTTCTAAAGACAATTCCTATTACTACACAGCGTGACGCTTGTCGACTTGCAAATGGGAGAGCTTCAATGAGATCAAACTTATTCATTAGAAATAATTGAATTTTCACTATAAAAGGTTTACAAAACCGCGACACGTGTATCATTACTATAAACTATGGTCCGATCGAATATTCATTTCTAATTTAGTATACCTGAAAAAGCGGATACAATTATCAACATTAATCAGTAAAATCATGTGAAAAATTATGTGAAAAACAGGTCAATAAATCGATAAATATAACATATTGATAATTCTTGGATGATAAAGTATGACTATCTAGTAAGAACATTATTGGGTAGCTTTTTAACTCAGTTTGATTGTTCATTAGATATTGGGAATTTTTGTACTCATTCATTTCGACCAAGTTTCAAATCTTTCTTCAGGAAATTCATAATTCAACACCTGGAAACTGATTCTATGTTCTGCTATGCGTGCTTTAGATGTTATTCCAGTTTATCTTATACAAAACATTGAAAATAAACCACAAGAAAATAAATACTGTTTTGATCTATCTGACACCAAACTCTTGTCTTTTCCATTTTTGATATGCATTTTCAAGTTATCATTTGTTTCAGATTCTTTATTGACCATTTGTAGCCAAGCTGTGCTTGGATATGGCAAGTCATAATACACTTAGTAGCACATTATTAATGCTATGCAAAACAATTTTAAAAAAATTTGAAATTCAATAGATATTCATTTTGCACATACTTACATACAAGTAATAAAATAGGTATTTTTGCAATAATTCACAAATTCTTCAAGGTTGTAGAAAGCATTCATTGTCAGCATTTTTTATTTATTTTTTCTTGAAGAGAGAGTACGATGATTCTTCTACATTATTTGTTATATAATTATATAATGTAAGTCCATTATGTTATGATGATTTTGTAAAATATGTGTGGTTGAATTTTTTGATGCGAAGGTTATCTCTGTTTCTTGTTTCATACCTATTTTCACCATGTTTAGCATAGCAATTTTTATTACTATGTATATATAGTAATATATTTGAAATGTATATGCAGGAAAATGTCAATATACCTTCTTGTTCAAATACTTCTCGGCATGTGTCAAAATGTTTCATATTATATATAATTCTTATTATGCGTTTTTGGAGAACGAAGACTCTAGTCCTCTCAGTTGTAAGGCCCCAACTGATTATGTTGAATTGTTGAGCTTGGTATTTTATGTTGATTGTTATTTATATTCAAATTGACCAGGTTTCATTCATTACTACGTGCACTACTGTAATGAATAAACATAGTTTTTTGTAGGTTCACCACAAGATGGTTTCTTGTACACCATTCATAGAATTAGTATTATTGTCGTGTTGTCTGCGTACATAAACACCTTCTCCCTTCAATGAAGTCAGGTAGGTCATTTATGTACAACAGGAATGAGAGTGGTCTTAAGATGCTCCCCTGAGGGGTACCAATACCTACATTATATTAGCTAGAGAGATCATTTCCAATTTTCACAAATAATTGCCTTTCGTTACATAGAAAATTATCCAGTCCTTAATAGGGCCCTGTAATCCTAACTGTTCCAGTTGTCTTTCGAGTTTTTTTGGGTTCAGCGTATCGAAAGCCCGCGTTAAATCAAAAAATATGCAGTTTGGACTAAACTCGTGTTGACTACCCGGGAGAATGTTATTTTTCTCCAAAAAATTTGTTAGGCGTATATTTTCAATCAGATGATATTATTTGTCTTCAGTGATCTTCATAAAGATGAATCATTCGGTACTCAGAATTCAACTTTATACAAGAAGTGAATCAAAAGTCAATGTAGAAGTTGATTCATTACTGTGGCAATGATCACCACCGAAATAATTCAAAGGAAAAAATAGGTGTATGAAGTCAACGGAATGTGACTGACGTAGCTTTGACAATTTCCAAAACATTTGTTATGAACTAAATGCCGTTTTATTGAGCACTGATTTTAGAGAAAATAAAACATCAGTTTTTCAATAAATCGTGCGATAAAGAATTATTTGAAAAAAATTAATATTGTGATTTGAATGTCTACTTTTGAAGTGAATGACATTTCGAATACATTGAAAATGTTTCTTTTGTACAACTCCAAACGAACGCCGAACAAAAAATTCAGCTTTCTGTTATTCCATTTAGGAGATAAACTAGCGCTACACTGTGATTCAACTGTATTAAATCAGCACAACTCGTAATTCATTTCACATTCATTAATCTAATTTGAATTTAATCATTCATTTTTTTAGAATTCAATAAAACTTTTCAAATAAAGATGGGCTACGCGTAATATCAGTTCTCTCGAGAACTTTATTAATATCGAAACAAATACTGACTTCCTTCGACGAAAACTTTGAATATTACAATATCGTGAAGTGAAAGTGAAAAAATTCACCCCTTCTCAAGACAGAACAATAAAAAGAGCGATGAGAGTTCTGCCAACAAACATTAGGCTCGATATTCTTTTTTCGTTTCGAATCAGATCATTGATATACTGGGAGTTGCAAAATATCAGGCTAGTCAACGAAGCATATATATTATACTAGCCGACTCGGAAAATTTTGTATCGCCTTAGAAATAAAACATGTTTTGACTTTTTATTTTCTGTTTGTGAAGCATGAAGTCGAGCCATACTAACACGGCTAGTGTTCCCAAGTTATTTTTATGAATTACCAATGATTTTTTGTCAGAGAAAGAGTAAGTTGACTTAAAAATCAGTAGAAAATTCATTTCTAAAACACGTACTGTGTACATGAAAGTTTTCACTATTTACAGTTTACAGCCATTTGATAATCATTATATTATATGCACGACTGTGCATAAGCAACACTGGTTTTTAACAGTGACCTACGGAAATCGCTGGATTGGTAGAGGTGGACCTCACTTATGACCTGCTCGATCACCGGATTTAAAGCACTTGGATTATTTTTCGTGAGGCCACCTAAAGTCATCAGTTTATACTACTCCAGTGGAAGATGTGGAAGATTTGAGAAGTCGGATAATTGCTGGTTGTGACGCCATGATTCTGGTTGTTTTGAAAGATTTCGAAAGTCGATGAGGAGAAGATTGGATTCTTGCATCCGAGCGGGGGGTGGTCATTTTCAACAGTTCTTGTAGATTAAGAAACATTACATGTAATTTTTGGTAATAAATTGTTATTGTCGAAATTTTTTTCGCTTCGTATCTTCGATCTACTTCTTGAAAATTGGCTTCAAAGTCGAAGCCGATACGTCGAACAATGCAAAACTTTGAGCGCGGTTCAACCCGAATTTCAGATGTTCAAATTTTTTGGGAATGATTTATAACAATAATAAGATGGCGAGAATAGAATACTATAATTTTTCTATGATTCATAAGAGAAATATTTCAACATCGCATTTCATGCAATGTTGAAATGTTTTCCAATTTCCAATTTTCTGTAATTTTATTCAATTTTGAATAATTTGAATATTGAGTTGTTCATAAATAAAAAAATCTGTTCGGTGGGACTTAAATCCACCACTGATTGAGTTAATCAAAAAGCAATTGATGTTTATCAATTGCTATAGGTTTATGCCTCTTCAGGGGTGGGGTTATAAGATCGTATTCAAAAACACTTCAGTGTGAGATTTCCTCTTGAAAGTTTACAAATATGCGACACGTTTTTTGTTACGCAATCACATCTTCAGAAGTCACAATACTGAGATGCTATTGCATATCGAAACGCGTGTACGAGCAGTAGTTGTAACACATTTGAATGAATTTTCATTCATTGTTAAAAATAACCTCTTTGAAAAAAAAAAATTCTGCCGTTTTGAAGGGAGAAATTTCCCATATGAGGGTGATTATGAGAGTGCAATTTTTAAAATTATCATATTGAACATACATTTTTCATAATGATCTGATCATTTTATCAAGTGGAGTAAATTTTTTAGGGAATGAATGTGTCAAAAATTAGTATAAATCGACAATTGATTGTATCAAATATTACTTTCCAATAGAATTGAATAAAATATTGTATGTACGAGTACAAAACAAAAAACAAAAAAAAAGAGATCTACCCCGTATACCACAACTATATATTTCAGCGAGCCGAAGACGTGGGTTAACTTGCAATAGACACCCATCACAATCACATTCTGGTCATTTTTTCGACTGTCACTTTCATGAATTTTCGTTTACGGGATTTTCCTGGACCGCAATTATTTTTGTTATTCGACAGTGTATCGAGAGTCCGTGGCGATGACAGAGTGTACTAGATTAAGAGTGGCGTGCATTGTAGCAACTGTCAGGGTGGCCACTCTATCAAAGTAACTATACCATTTGGAAGACACGTAGTACACTACAAACGTCATTCATACTTAAGTTTCGACTAAAGAGGACAGGAATATGTTTTGGGTATATTTTGAATCTCGGTATTATTGTTTGCAACCGTCGATATGCAGGATTAAATGGATTATTTGTTATTTTGTCCTTTCGGAAATGAAATTGATTGATAAAGGTTTTTGTAGATGACATACATTCTGATGATTACTGAACTAATATCTCTGAACTCACATTGTAATATAAACTCAGGTCTCAATGTTCCAATCAGACGAAATGTACCGATTTGAGGTGTTTTTTCACGGAAGCACAGATCGGCCACATGTCATTATTATTTGTTTCTTGGAAATTCCGACTTAAATTTGGAAACTTCGAGTTTCAAGTCGAAATTAGTGAAGAATTTTGCACTGACACCTGTCGGATATGATCCAACGCCCTTCGTGGTATTAGCCAGGGGAGTAGTTATTTTCTGATGGGTATCAGTCCGTTAACCTACGCAGAGCAGAGAGTTGAGACTGGCCTGAACGAATTTTTCTTTGGATGATTTGATTTATAGCCAGTCTTCAAGTATGCCCACTGACTATATGTGAAAAGTTTTCTTTTCTTATACGAGGAATTGGTCAAATTTCGGATATGCGGTTGGTTACCTCGTTCCAGGCAGATGGGGCGATGACAAACCTGTATTTTGTTGTCAGCTTCAGCCTAGTTCGAGGTATGATACTCTGAAGGAATTCGATTTTCAATTATGGAAAATCATCGACTTTTTGTTAATGATAGACACTACCTTGCACCGACGAGTGGCCAAACCGCCCGAAACCGGTCTGCAAGGCGTGTTCCAATAATTGAAAATTTATTGCGGCAGTTGTATCGCCGACAGAACATGCAGCATTAACTTCAGTGATGAATCCTGCAATGACAACTGCCAGATATAATCCAATGCCCTTTGTGATATTAGCCAGGGAAGTAGTTGTTTTCTGATAGGTGTCAGTCTATTAACCTACAGTGTAGGGAGTTGAGAATGTCCTGAACGAATTGTTCTTTAGATGATTTGAAATTTTGAGATTAAAGTCGAAATTTCCAGATCAAAGTCGAAATTTCGAAACTGAAATTGAAATTTCAAGTTCAAGTCGTAATTTCGAATGAGGGCGATGTCGTCCTTTACGAAGACGCCATATGATTGACTGAGAACTCGATTCTCGAATCGGACTGCACTGCACTGCTAGCACTGCAGCTTTCACCGCGAGGCAACTAATTGTAAACTAGAGCCCAATCACAACGCATTCAAGATTCAATAAGAGACAGCGCTGTTTCGATCCGCCATTGGTCTCACCAGTGGTGCTAGGCTGAACCACAAATGCATTTCTGGACTCATCTACCCTAAGTAGATGCCTGAGTGAGTGAGAGCGATGGCATCTTTCCTTACGAAGACGCTATCCATGGGATCAATCTCATGCATTTTTGGTGCAGCCTAGCACCACTGGTAAGACCTATGGCGGGTCAAAACAACGCTGTCTGTTGTTGAATCATAAATGCGTTCTACTTTTGTGAATGAATAAACTCTGCTGGACACACTCTGCGGTAGTTTATGTCTTAGTGGATAATCACTACACGTTGGTGATAACTGATCAATATCACAACACAACAAAGTTTTTGTTTCGGGGTTGAAATTAGATGATTTTAATGTATTTCCAGGTGTTAAAACCGAAAGTGACCATAAAAATTATATATTAGCTCTTGTTTTCAAGATATAGTATCATTATATTATATATATGTATATTGAGTTT